>JAVJIF010034258.1:7500-73961 GCA_038442645.1 Agave tequilana | reverse complement strand
ATGTAATACCCCGTTCCCGGGATACGTACTTAGTTGCGTATTCAGTCTTTCGTTCGTATTTTTTGATTTACTTCCTGTATTTAACCGATTTCAGTTTTAAACTTCATTTCCTAATATTATATATATTCTATGATTTTTTGGAATTTTCCTGAATTTAATTAAATATTTTCAAAACCGGTGTCGACCAGTGCCGCTGATCGATTCTCAGATTTTTAATTCACAAACTGCTAGGAATTTCTAGAAGGTCCTTTAGACTTTATTTCTTAGAATCATATTTTCTATCTAAATACTTTTTCTAAGAATTTTATGAATTTATGAAAATTCCAACGGAGTCGGTAGATAACTGATTCCGGGATTTTTAGTTTTAAAACTATAAACTATTTCTCTTCAAACGAATTTCACCATGAGTCTTAAAATATTATTATTGATTTTTGGTAAAATTTTCGGGTCGTTCCGAGATACTTGAATTTCGGACGATTTCGGCATTTTCCGAATATTTTCCGCATCTTCGACTTAAACCTAGAAACTTGTCTTTTCAACATTCTTAATTTTCAAACCAAAGAAAATATTTTCCTTTTTATAATTCCTTTCTTTTTCCTCTTCTTTATTTTCCTTTACTTCCTTCCCAAACCACATGATTTTCCCAATTTTCCAAAATTCCCTTTCTCCAAATTTCCAAAGAATCCCACTCACTTCCACTTAATTCCTTTTTAATTACCACTCATTCTCTCTCTCTCCCATGGCCGGCCAAGTGGCCAGGTGAGGGACACCTCACCCTCTCCTTTCTTGCAAAACCCCCCTCCCTTCTATCTTAATTCCACTTCCTTTGCAAAATCCCAAACCTATATAAACTAGTTCCTTTACATTTCCATCCTTTTCTTCTTCCCTTCAACAAGAATAGCCTTCTCCCAAAGTTCCTCCTTCTTCTCAACCTCAACCCTAACTCCAAGAGCTCCACCAGGACATCATCTCCACCTCAAGCAACCACCTTGGAGCTTGGATCGTAGCTTCCTTCGCCGTCGGAGACCACTTGGGTGATTTTCGTCGACAACGATCCTACCGAACTCGTAAAGCTCCAAAATAACCAATCCTAGTGAGTATTTTTACTCACCAAGACTCATACCATCCTTAGTATGTCCATGCTTCCATATCTTGTGCAATGGTGCCTCCAAATTGTATTTTTAACCATCAAGAACAACCACCAAATTCTGTTCTGTAGACTGTCCCCAGACCACGATTAGTCGACTTAACCTAGGAGCTAGTCGACTAGAACCCTTAGTTGAAACTCAACCTTTTTCTGAAAACACAGTTTTAGTCGACTTGCCCAGATTATTAGTCGACTAACCTTTTCTGGAAATAAATCTCAACTCTCGGGAGATCACTGTTAGTCGACTCCTGTTTCTACCCTAGTCGACTAACCCTTCTTGAATCAGAAACCCAACTCTCTGTATCACAGACTTAGTCGACTTAAGTATCCGTTAGTCGACTTGAGTTCACTGTTAGTCGACTAACCCTTCTACCCTAGTCGACTAACTTTCCCTGAAACAGAATTCCAACTCTCTGTAACCCAGTTTTAGTCGACTAATCCAGACTGTTAGTCGACTAGAGACCACTGTTAGTCGACTAATATTTCCACCTAGTCGACTAATTCTGACTGTTTGTCTTAGTTGATTTCTTTTCTGAATTTGGATATTTCCCTTGTTACATGTGTATTATATTATGCTTGTTCATGCTTCATAACTGGTACTACATGACTTGTTTCTGGATGGATGTATCTCTTGTTACTTCATGACTTGTTATTACATATTCTCGTTTCATGACATGTTAAATAGTGAATATCACCACTTATCATGCCATCTCCTAAAAACTAAGCATGATACACTTGACTTTCGTATAAAATGAATCAACTTACATTGGGTCAGGGGGAAACACGCGGATATCGATATGTGTTCGTGTTTACAGTGGTATTAGATATATTGTACAATTATATTCCGGTCTAACCTGAGAGCCTCCAGGAGACCGAGGGGAGTGCTTGCTCCCTCTTCCTGAATACTATCATGATAAGGGCATACATAAGTCCCTCCTGAATAGCCTAGCGGCTGGCTTCCGTCAACAAGCAACGGAACAATCCTGGACCGTTATCCCCGGGCATGTACGGGGTCCACTGTAAACATAGTTCGTTGATACACCCGCTGTTTCCAATAACAACCTTGTGTTACTAGGATATGGATCTATGTGCGCTGGGACGCTGGGTCACATAGCTAGATATCACAGTAAGACAAGTAATAATAATAATAGTAGGCTTTAACTATGCATCCATTCCTTTCTGACTTAGTTCTTTACGCTTTCTTTACTTGTTGATTTATATTCATTATGCTGTCCCATCCGTATTATTCATATCTCTTAGCCACTTGGCTATAACCTGTACATTTTCGGGAGGTGCTGACTCCCTTGGATTTGTATGTTCAGGTTCCGAGGCTTGGATCGAAGTGGAGCCATCCACGGACGATCGAGCTTTCTTTAGTGAGCAGGCAGATTAGCTCCAGTCCCTGTGCCGGACCTCTCCTTTTGACTCACGGGATCTTCATCCTACTCGTGAGCTTTTTTTGTGTTTATATTGTATCTTTTGCTTTTGGACTTGGTGGTGATAAAAGATACATGGAATGTGTAATATTTTATCATATCTTGTGATGACTTGTACTTGTACTTTTATGTTGGCATATGTATGATTACCACGCTGTGTCGTGTACTCTGGTCTGTGTTGTACTTTTATGCTTAGCGTATGTACGTGGGGGAAATTTCTGACCTATGTATATACGTCGCAGTGACGTTCCCGTATTCGTGGAATCGGGGCGTTACAGGTTGGTATCAGAGCCTAGGCTCTCACACCTATAGTACAACCAAGCAGCAAATTTCAGTAATTTGCTATTGCCAACTACAATGTACAAAGTTATCCAGTCCTTCTTGATCCCTTCTTGACTCCTTCCCTTGTGTCCTAAACTCTTCCATTTTTCCAATTTCAGTTATCTTTTCCCATTCGGTATGGAGAGAAGGTCGGGTCGTAGCAACTCTGGACAAACATCAATGGACCCACTGGAGAGAATGTCGATATTCTGAGGGTCATTCAGACGATGATGGAGAACCAGCAGCACAGACGGAACTTCTTCGGCAAGAGTTAGCGGCTCCAAAGGAACAGAGGCCGGGGAATATTTCAGACTTCAGACGGCTGCAACCAGCCATATTCACGGGTGAAGAGAACCCCTGGATGCTGAGCAATGGCTGACGGATACCTCAGACTTGTTGAATGCAGCTCGAGTTCCTAAGGAGAATCAGGTGGAGGTTGCTAAGATTCAATTGAAGGATATAGCTAGAACTTGGTGGCTAGCTGAGGAGGCCAGATTGGAGAAGCCTGTCACCTGGGACACTTTCTCCAAGAGCTTTTATAGCAGATTCTTCCCCGCCACTGCTCAGAAGGACATGGAAGAGCAGTTCATCAGACTTCAGCAAGGGAATAGGTCCGTGGATGAGTATGCCGCGGAATTTCTCAGGCTTAGCCGCTTTGCTCCGTACATGGTAACTGATGAGGAGAAGCGGGCTAGCAGATTTCAGCAGGGCTTGCAGATGGATATTCAGGTCTTCTTGATGCCCCCAGCAGCTGAAGACTTATTCTGAAGTTCTCACCATAGCTCGAGAGGTGGAGCGTGGGCTAGAGAAGAAGCAAGAGAGCCAGATGAGGAACCAGGCCATGAAGAGACCATTTCCACCTATGGGGAGAGGAGGCCCTTACAGAGCAGCAAAGGTTCAGACTGTGAGGCAACCATTCAGACCGGCTCCTTACCAGACGGCCCAACCATTATCCTTCTGCAGTTATTGCCAGAAGCCAGGCCACATTCGACAGAATTGCCGTAGGGCAAATGGATTATGCTTGGTGTGTGGTTCCCGAGACCATTCTATAGAGACCTGTCCACACAAGAGAATGGGGGTAGCCGGCCAAGCTTTGCCAGCACTGCAGGGACCGAATGGACAGAGGCACTTCCAGGGCCACTTGGACAGAGGAACCAGGGACCAGTGATGAGGAGAGTTCCTCCCCCTCCTCCTCAGCAAGCTATTCGCCCAGTCCAGGGAGGAGCTAGGACCGCAGCAGGGCGTGGAAGGGGGCAAGCCTTCAATTTGACAGAAGTAGAGCTGAGACTTCTGAGGAGGTGATAACAGGTAATATCAGGGTGCATTCTAAACCTGTTTTAGCCCTCTTCGATTCAGGTGCTTCACATTGTTTTATCTCAGATCATTTTGTGGCATTGCATTCCATACCTGTTAGATCTTTAGACCACAAATGGGAGATTAGTACAGGGAATGGAGTAGTCATGTCTTCTAGAGTTTGTGCTGACTGTCCAGTAGAACTTTGTGATAAGACCTTGGCCATAGATATGCTCGTACTAGACACCAAGGGGTACGACGTAATCTTAGGCATGACCTGGCTCAGTCAGTACTATGCAGTTATTGACTGTAGGGAGAAGAAGATTATTTTCAGGATCCCTCGTCAACCGGAATTCCAATTCAGTGGAGAAGTGAAGTCTACTAAGAGGAAGACTCGGTTGACTACTTCGGAGGTTCAGAAGGGAGTACCGGTGTGGGATGAATTTCCAGGAGTCTTTGCTGAGATCTCAGGACTGCCACCTGAAAGGATGATTGAGTTCTCTATTGAGACTGTGCCTGGAGTGGCTCCTATATCCAAGGCTCCGTACAAGATGGCACCTGCGGAGTTAGAGATTCTGAAGAAGCAAGCTGCAGGAATACTCTGATAAGGGGTTGATTCGGCCAAGTACTTCACCATGGGGAGCTCCGGTACTATTGGCGAACAAGAAGGATGGTGGTAAAAGACTTTGTATTGATTATAGAGAATTGAACAAGGTTACCATCAAGAACAAGTATCCCTTACCAAGGATTGATGATTTGTTTGACCAGCTTCATGGAGCCCGGGTATTCTCTAAATGGATTTGCAGTCGGGTTACCATCAGCTAAGGATGAAGAAAGAGATATTCCGAAGACGGCATTCAGGACCCGTTATGGCCACTATGAATTTCTAGTTATGCCTTTCGGAATCACCAATGCCCCTGCGGTTTTCATGGACTTGATGAACAGAGTG
Organism: Agave tequilana; assembly: GCA_038442645.1. Classification (NCBI taxonomy): domain Eukaryota; kingdom Viridiplantae; phylum Streptophyta; class Magnoliopsida; order Asparagales; family Asparagaceae; genus Agave; species Agave tequilana. Next base: position 68,815 of record JAVJIF010034258.1, on the reverse strand, counting down.
TTCTCGCCCTACTTGGATCAGTTCGTTGTCGTTTCATAGATGACATCTTGATCTATTCCAGGAACAACAAGGAGCATGCAGAACATTTGAGGATTGTATTGCAGACTCTACAGCAGGAGCAGCTTCATGTGAAGAGGAGCAAGTGTGACTTTTGGTTGGACAGTATAGCCTTCCTTGGACACATAGTTTCGGCAGAAGGGATTTCAGTTGATCCTAGCAAAGTCCAGGCAGTGAGGGACTGGCCGATTCCGGAGACGGTGACTGAGATTAAGAGTTTTTCTTGGATTAGCTGGGTATTACAGACGCTTTGTCCAAGACTTCTCTAGGATTGCAGCTCCGTTGACCAAGCTCACCCGGAAAGGAGAAAGGTACATATGGACAGAGGAATGTACTGCCGCTTTTGAGCAATTGAAGCAGAAGCTCATTTCAGCTCCAATCTTGAGGACTCCCTCAGGTAGAGGGGGGATGGTCATTTTCAGTGATGCATCAGGGAAAGGCCTGGGGTGTGTACTTATGCAACATGATCATGTCATAGCATATGCATCCAGGCAACTGAAGACTCATGAGCGGAATTACCCAACTCATGACTTGGAGCTAGCAGCTGTGATATTTGCCTTGAAGATTTGGAGGCATTATCTTCTGGGAGATAAGGTGTTGATCTACACGGATCACAAGAGCCTCAAGTATATTTTCTCACAGAAGGAGTTGAACATGAGACAGAGGCGGTGGCTGGAGCTTATGGCGGACTATGATATTGACTTGCAATATCATCCAGGCAAGGTCAATACAGTCCCAGATGCACTGAGCAGGAAGCCAGAGTATAGAGTGCTTGTCCAACTTACTCAGCAGAAGGGTTTGATTCAAGACATCATCAGATTGGACTTAATGTTGGTGTAAGGAGTTGATAAGGCAGGACAGCTCATGACTTTGCAGATTCAGTCAACATTGATAGAGGAGATCAAGGAAGCTCAAAAGGAAGATCCCAGATTACAGTCATTCCGAGCCCAGGTAGAGGCTGGATTGAGGACTGATATCTGTATTCATCCAGATGGTGCATTATATTTTGGTAGCAGGATTTGTGTTCCCCAAGGAGAAGTTCGGCAGAAAATTTTGGCAGAAGCTCACAGTTCAGTATATTTCCATACACCCAGGGGAAACAAGATGTATCAGGATATGAAGAAGCAGTTTTGGTGGAATGCTATGAAGAGGGAGATAGCCCAGTTTTTGCCAAGTGCTTGGTTTGTCAGCAGATAAAGATAGAGCATCAGAGATCAGCTGGACTTCTGCAACCTTTACCGATTCCTGAGTGGAAGTGGGAGCACATCACCATGGATTTTGTCACGGCATTGCCTCGCAGTCCTAAGGGTAATAATGCGTGTGGGTAATCATTGATCGCCTCACCAAATCAGCTCACTTCATACCATTCAGGGTAGGTCAGTCAACAGAGGTTTTGGCAGACAAGTACATGAAGGAGATAGTTCGTCTGCATGGAGTTCCAGTTAGTATTGTGTCAGACAGAGACACCAGATTCAGATCTCATTTCTGGGAAAGCCTCCAAGAGAGTCTAGGGACTCGTCTGAAATTCAGTACTTCATATCATCCTCAGACAGACGGACAATCTGAGAGGACTATCCAGATTCTTGAAGATATGTTGCGGGCCTGCATGATTGAATTCCAGGGATCATGGAAAGACCATCTTCACTTGGCGGAGTTTTCTTATAATAACAGTTATCAGGCAAGTATCAAGATGGCACCTTTTGAAGCATTGTATGGAAGGAAGTGTCGGTCACCGATTTGTTGGGATGAAGTCGGTGAGAGGAGACTTTTGGGGCCGAGATCCTGATTCAGACGACAGACAAAGTCAGGATTATCAGAGATCACCTCAGGGCAGCACAGAGTCGGCAGAAGAGTTGGGCAGACACACTGAGAAGGCCATTGGAATTCCAGACAGAGATCATGTGTTTTTGAAGATATCACCTACCAAAGGAGTAATCCGGTTCGGTACGCGTGGAAAACTTAGTCCGAGATATATCGGCCCATTCGAGATTTTAGACCGTGTGGGAGATGTGTCTTATCGATTGGCATTACCGCCATCGTTGGACGGAGTTCACAATGTATTCCACGTGTCACAGCTGAGGAAGTATGTGAAGGATGATAGTCATATCCTGGACCACTTCGAACTGGAACTACGACCGGATTTGTCATATCAAGAGCAGCCGATGGCCATTTTGGACAGGAGTGTCAAGACATTGAAGAGCAAGGCTATACCATTAGTGTTGGTGTCTTGGAACAGGCATGCGCCAGGAGAAGCCACTTGGAACGAGAGGATGTTGTCCGTGAGCGTTACCCTCAATTCTTCACTTCTTGATTTGTAAACTCCTTCCTTCTATTCCTTTCTACTGTTATCTTTCTTATCATCCTTATCTATCTGTTATCCTTCTTTGCTGTTACCTTTCACCTTATGAAATTTCGAGGACGAAATTTTTGTAAGGTGGATGGATTGTAATACCCCGTCCCGGAATACGTACTTAGTTGCGTATTCAGTCTTTCGTTCGTATTTTTTGATTTACTTCCTGTATTTAACCGATTTCAGTTTTAAACTTCATTTCCCAATATTATATATATTCTATGATTTTTTGGAATTTTCCTGAATTTAATTAAATATTTTCAAAACCGGTGTCGACCAGTGCCGCTGATCGATTCTCGGATTTTTAATTCACAACTACTAGGAATTTCTAGAAGGTCCTTTATACTTTATTTCTTAGAATCATATTTTCTATCTAAATACTTTTTCTGGGAATTTTATGAATTTATGGAAGTTCCAACGGAGTCGGTAGATAACTGATTCCGGGATTTTTAGTTTTAAAACTATAAATTATTTCTTCAAACGAATTTCGCCATGAGCCTTAAAATATTATTATTGATTTTTAGTAAAATTTCGGGTCGTTCCGAGATACTTGAATTTCGGACGATTTCGGCATTTTCCGAAATATTTTCCGCATCTTCGACTTAAACCTAGAAACTTGTCTTTTCAACATTCTTAATTTTTCAAACCAAAGAAAATATTTTCCTTTTTATAATTCCTTTCTTTTTCCTCTTCTTTATTTTCCTTTACTTCCTTCACAAACCACATGATTTTCCCAATTTCCAAAATTCCCTTTCTCCAAATTTCCAAAGAATCACACTCACTTCCACTTAATTCCTTTTTAATTACCACTCATTCTCTCTCTCTCCCATGGCCGGCCAAGTGGCCAGGTGAGGGACACCTCACCCTCTCCTTTCTTGCAAAAACCCCCCTCCCTTCTATCTTAATTCCACTTCCTTTGCAAAATCCCAACCCTATATAACTAGTTCCTTTACATTTCCATCCTTTTCTTCTTCCCTTCAACAAGAATAGCCTTCTCCCAAAGTTCCTCCTTCTTCTCAACCTCAACCTAACTCCAAGAGCTCCACCAGGACATCATCTCCACCTCAAGCAACCACCTTGGAGCTTGGATCGTAGCTTCCTTCGCCGTCGGAGACCACTTGGGTGATTTTCGTCGACAACGATCCTACCGAACTCGTAAAGCTCCAAAATAACCATCCTAGTGAGTATTTTTACTCACCAAGACTCATACCATCCTTAGTATGTCCATGCTTCCATATCTTGTGCAATGGTGCCTCCAAAATTGTATTTTTAACCATCAAGAACAACCACCAAATTCTGTTCTATAGACTGTCCCCAGACCACGATTAGTCGACTTAACCTAGGAGCTAGTCGACTAGAACCCTTAGTTGAAACTCAACTTTTTCTGAAAACACAGTTTTAGTCGACTTGCCCAGATTATTAGTCGACTAACCTTTTCTGGAAATAAATCTCAACTCTCGGGAAATCACTGTTAGTCGACTCCTGTTTCTACCCTAGTCGACTAACCCTTCTTGAATCAGAAACCCAACTCTCTGTATCACAGACTTAGTCGACTTAAGTATCCGTTAGTCGACTTGAGTTCACTGTTAGTCGACTAACCCTTCTACCCTAGTCGACTAACTTTCCCTGAAACAGAATTCCAACTCTCTGTAACCCAGTTTTAGTCGACTAATCCAGACTGTTAGTCGACTAGAGACCACTGTTAGTCGACTAATATTTCCACCTAGTCGACTAATTCTGACTGTTTTGTCTTAGTTGATTTCTTTTCTGAATTTGGATATTTCCCTTGTTATATGTGTATTATATTATGCTTGTTCATGCTTCATAACTGGTACTACATGACTTATTTCTGGATGGATGTATCTCTTGTTACTTCATGACTTGTTATTACATATTCTCGTTTCATGACATGTTAAATAGTGAATATCACCACTTATCATGCCATCTCTTAAAAACTAAGCATGATACACTTGACTTTCGTATAAAATGAATCAACTTACATTGGGTCAGGGGGAAACACGCGGATATCGATATGTGTTCGTGTTACAGTGGTATTAGGTACATTGTACAATTATATTCCGGTCTAACCTGAGAGCCTCCAGGAGACCGAGGGGAGTGCTTGCTCCCTCTTCCTGAATACTATCATGATAAGGGCATACATAAGTCCCTCCTGAATAGCCTAGCGGCTGGCTTCCGTCAACAAGCAACGGAACAATCCTGGACCGTTATCCCGGGCATGTACGGGGTCCACTGTAAACATAGTTCGTTGATACACCCGCTGTTTCCAATAACAACCTTGTGTTACTAGGATATGGATCTATGTGCGCTGGGACGCCGGGTCACATAGCTAGATATCAGTAAGACAAGTAATAATAATAATAGGCTTTAACTATGCATCCATTCCTTTCTGACTTAGTTCTTTACGCTTTCTTTACTTGTTGATTTATATTCATTATGCTGTCCCATCCGTATTATTCATATCTCTTAGCCACTTGGCTATAACCTGTTCATTTTCGGGAGGTCCTGACTCCCTTGGATTTGTATGTTCAGGTTCCGAGGCTTGGATCGAAGTGGAGCCATCCACGGACGATCGAGCTTTCTTTAGTGAGCAGGCAGATTAGCTCCAGTCCCTGTGCCGGATCTCTCCTTTTGACTCACGGGATCTTCATCCTACTCGTGAGCTTTTTTGTGTTTATATTGTATCTTTTGCTTTTGGACTTGGTGGTGATAAAAGATACATGGAATGTGTAATATTTTATCATATCTTGTGATGACTTGTACTTGTACTTTTATGTTGGCATATGTATGATTACCACGCTGTGTCGTGTACTCTGATCTGTGTTGTACTTTTATGCTTAGCGTATGTACGTGGGGCAATTTCTGACCTATGTATATACGTCGCAGTGACGTCCCCGTATTCGTGGAATCGGGCGTTACAGGTTGGTATCAGAGCCAGGCTCTCACACCTATAGTACAATCACGCAGCAATTACTGTAATTTGCTTTTGCCAACTACAATGTACAAAGTTATCTAGTCCTTCTTGATCCCTTCTTGATTCCTTCCCTTGTGTCCTAAACTCTTCCATTTTTCCAATTCCAGTTATCTTATCCCAATTCGGTATGGAGAGAAGGACGGGACGAAACCATTCCGGACAAGCATCGAATGGACCCACAGGAGAGAATGTGGACATCCTGAGGGTCATTCAGACGATGATGGAGACCAGCAGCAGCAGACGGAACTCCTCCGGCAAGAATTGGCAGCTCCTAAGGACAGAGGCCGGGGAATATTTCAGATTTCAGACGGCTGCAACCGCCATATTCACGGGTGAAGAGAAACCCCTGGATGCCGAGCAATGGCTGACGGATACATCAGATCTACTGAATGCAGCTCGAGTACCAAAGGAGAACCAAGTTGAGGTCGCCAAGATTCAGTTAAAGGATATAGCCAGAACTTGGTGGCTAGCTGAGGAGGCCAGATTGGAGAAGCCTGTCACCTGGGACACATTCTCCAAGAGTTTCTACAGCAGATTCTTCCCTGCCACTGCTCAGAAGGACATGGAAGAGCAGTTCATTAGACTTCAGCAAGGGAATAGGTCCGTGGATGAGTATGCCGCGGAATTTCTCAGGCTTAGCCGCTTTGCTCCGTACATGGTAACTGATGAGGAGAAGCGGGCTAGCAGATTTCAGCAGGGCTTGCAGATGGATATTCAGGTCTTCTTGATGCCCCAGCAGCTGAAGACTTATTCTGAAGTTCTCACCATAGCTCGGGAAGTGGAGCGTGGGTTGGAGAGGAAGCAAGAGAACCAGATGAGGAACCAGGCCATGAAGAGGCCATTTCCACCAATGGGAAGAGGAGGCCCTTACAGAGCAGCGAAGGTTCAGGCGATGAGGCAACCATTCAGACCAGCTCCTTACCAGACGGCCCAGCCACTTTCTTTCTGCAGTTATTGTCAGAAGCCAGGCCACATTCGACAGAATTGCCGTAGGGCAAATGGGCTATGCTTGGTGTGTGGTTCCCGAGATCATTCCATAGAAGCCTGTCCACACAGAAGGATGGGGGTAGCCGGCCAAGCTTTGCCAGCACTTCAGGGACCGAATGGACAGAGAGCACTTCCAGGGCCACCGGGGCAGAGGAATCAGGGACCGATGATCAGGAGAGTTCCTCCCCTCCTCCACAGCAAGCTATTCGCCCAGTCCAGGAGGAGCTAGGACCGCAGCAGGGCGTGGAAGGGGGCAAGCCTTCAATTTGACAGAAGTAGAGGCTGAGACTTCTGAGGAGGTGATAACAGGTAATATCAGGGTGCATTCTAACCTGTTTTAGCCCTCTTCGATTCAGGTGCTTCACATTGTTTTTATCTCAGATCATTTTGTGGCATTGCATTCCATATCTGTTAGATCTTTAGACCACATGGGAGATTAGTACAGGGAATGGAGTAGTCATGTCTTCTAGAGTTTGTGCTGACTGTCCAGTAGAACTTTGTGATAAGACCTTGGCCATAGATATGCTCGTACTAGACACCAAGGGTACGACGTAATCTTAGGCATGACCTGGCTCAGTCAGTACTATGCAGTTATTGACTGTAGGGAGAAGAAGATTATTTTCAGGATCCCTCGTCAACCGGAATTCCAATTCAGTGGAGAAGTGAAGTCTACTAAGAGGAAGACTCGGTTGACTACTTCGGAGGTTCAGAAGGGAGTACCGGTGTGGGATGAATTTCCAAGAGTCTTTGCTGAGATCTCAGGACTGCCACCCAAGAGAATGATTGAGTTCTCTATTGAGACTGTGCCTGGAGTGGCTCCTATATCCAAGGCTCCGTACAGGATGGCACCTGCGGAGTTAGAGATTCTGAAGAAGCAACTGCAGGAGTACTCTGATAAGGGATTAATTCGATCAAGTACTTCACCATGGGGAGCTCCAGTACTATTGGCGAATAAGAAGGATGGTGGTAAGAGACTTTGTATTGATTATAGAGAATTGAACAAGGTTACCATCAAGAACAAGTATCCCTTACCAAGGATTGATGATTTGTTTGATCAGCTTCATGGAGCCCGGGTATTCTCTAAATTAGATTTGCAGTCGGGTTACCATCAGCTAAGGATGAAGAAAGAGGATATTCCGAAGACGGCATTCAGGACCCGTTATGGCCACTATGAATTTCTAGTTATGCCTTTCGGAGTCACCAATGCCCCTGCAGTTTTCATGGACTTGATGAACAGAGTGTTCTCGCCCTACTTGGATCAGTTCGTTGTCGTTTTCATAGATGACATCTTGATCTATTCCAGGAACAACAAGGAGCATGCAGAACATTTGAGGATTGTATTGCAGACTCTACAGCAGGAGCAGCTTCATGTGAAGAGGAGCAAGTGTGACTTTGGTTGGACAGTATAGCCTTCCTTGGACACATAGTTTTCAGCAGAAGGGATTTCAGTTGATCCTAGCAAAGTCCAGGCAGTGAGGGACTGGCCGATTCCGGAGACGGTGACTGAGATTAAGAGTTTTCTTGGATTAGCTGGGTATTACAGACGCTTTGTCCAAGACTTCTCTAGGATTGCAGCTCCGTTGACCAAGCTCACCCGGAAAGGAGAAAGGTACATATGGACAGAGGAATGTACTGCCGCTTTTGAGCAATTGAAGCAGAAGCTCATTTCAGCTCCAATCTTGAGGACTCCCTCAGGTAGAGGGGGGATGGTCATTTTCAGTGATGCATCAGGGAAAGGCCTGGGGTATGTACTTATGCAACATGATCATGTTATAGCTTATGCATCTAGGCAACTGAAGCCTCATGAGCGGAATTACCCAACTCATGACTTGGAGCTAGCAGCTGTCATATTTGCTTTGAAGATTTGGAGGCATTATCTTCTGGGAGATAAGGTGTTGATATACACAGATCACAAGAGCCTCAAGTATATTTCTCACAGAAGGAGTTGAACATGAGACAGAGGCGGTGGCTGGAGCTTATGGCGGACTATGATATTGACTTGCAATATCATCCAGGCAAGGTCAATACAGTCCCAGATGCACTGAGCAGGAAGCTAGAGTATAGAGTGCTTGTCCAACTTACTCAGCAGAAGGAGTTGATTCAAGATATCATCAGATTGGACTTGATGTTGGTACAAGGAGGTGATAAGGCAGGACAGTTCATGACCATGCAGATTCAGTCAGCATTGATAGATGAGATCAAGGAAGCTCAGAAGGAAGACCCCAGATTGAAGCAATTCCGAGCTCAGGTAGAGGCTGGATTGAGGACTGATATCAGTATTCATCCGATGGTGCCTTATATTTTGGCAGCAGGATTTGTGTTCCCAAGGAGAAGTTCGGCAGAAGATTTTGGCAGAAGCTCACAGTTCAGTATATTCCATACACCCAGGGGGAAACAAGATGTATCAGGATATGAAGAAGCAGTTTTGGTGGAATGCTATGAAGAGGGAGATAGCCCAGTTTGTTGCCAAGTGCTTGGTTTGTCAGCAGATAAAGATAGAGCATCAGAGATCAGCTGGACTTCTGCAACCTTTACCGATTCCTGAGTGGAAGTGGGAGCACATCACCATGGATTTTGTCACGGCATTGCCTCGCAGTCCTAAGGGTAATAATGCCGTGTGGGTAATCATTGATCGCCTCACCAAGTCAGCCCACTTCATACCATTCAGGGTAGGTCAGACAACAGAGGTTCTGGCGGACAAGTACATGAAGGAGATAGTTCGTCTGCATGGAGTTCCAGTTAGTATTGTTTCAGACAGAGACACCAGATTCAGATCTCATTTCTGGGAAAGTCTCCAAGAGAGTCTGGGAACTCGTCTGAAGTTCAGTACTTCATATCATCCTCAGACCGACGGACAATCAGAGAGGACCATCCAGATTCTTGAAGATATGATGCGGGCTTGTATGATTGAATTCCAGGGATCATGGGAAGACCATCTTCACTTGGCTGAATTTTCTTATAATAACAGCTATCAGGCAAGTATCAAGATGGCACCTTTTGAAGCATTGTATGGAAGGAAGTGTAGGTCACCGATTTGTTGGGATGAAGTCGGAGAGAGGAGACTTTTGGGACCAGAGATCCTGATTCAGACAACAGATAAAGTCAGGATTATCAGAGATCACCTCAGGGCAGCACAGAGTCGGCAGAAGAGTTGGGCAGACACACTGAGAAGGCCATTGGAATTCCAGGCAGGAGATCATGTGTTTTTGAAGATATCACCTACCAAGGGAGTAATCCGGTTCGGTACTCGTGGAAAGCTTAGTCCGAGATACATCGGCCCATTCGAGATCTTGGACCGAGTGGGAGAGGTGTCTTACAGGTTGGCGTTACCGCCATCTCTGGACGGAGTTCACAATGTATTCCACGTATCTCAGCTGAGGAAGTATGTGAAGGATGATAGTCATATTCTGGATCACCCTGAACTGGAACTACGACCGGATTTGTCATATCAAGAGCAGCCGATGGCCATTTTGGACAGGAGTGTCAAGACATTGAAGAGCAAGGCTATACCATTAGTGTTGGTGTCTTGGAACATGCATGCGCCAGGAGAAGCCACGTGGGAGCGAGAGGATGTTATCCGTGAGCGTTACCCTCAACTCTTCACATCTTGATTGGTAAAACTCTTCCTTCTATCCTTCTCTACTGTTATCTTTCTTCTCATCCTTCTTTGCTGTTACCTTTCACTTTATGAAATTTCGAGGACGAAATTTTTGTAAGGTGGATGGATTGTAATACCCCGTTCCCGGAATACGTACTTAGTTGCGTATTCAGTCTTTCGTTCGTATTTTTTGATTTACTTCCTGTATTTAACCGATTTCAGTTTTAACTTCATTTCCCAATATTATATATATTCTATGATTTTTTGGAATTTTCCTGAATTTAATTAAATATTTTCAAAACCGGTGTCGACCAGTGCCGCTGATCGATTCTCGGATTTTTAATTCACAAACTACTAGGAATTTCTAGAAGGTCCTTTAGACTTTATTTCTTAGAATCATATTTTCTATCTAAATACTTTTTCTGGGAATTTTATAAATTTATGGAAGTTCCAACGGAGTCGGTAGATAACTGATTCCGGGATTTTAGTTTTAAAACTATAAATTATTTCTTCAAATGAATTTCGCCGTGAGCCTTAAAATATTATTATTGATTTTTGGTAAAATTTCGGGTCGTTACGAGATACTTGAATTTCGGACGATTTCGGCATTTTCCGAAATATTTTCCGCATCTTCTACTTAAACCTAGAAACTTGTCTTTTCAACATTCTTAATTTTTCAAACCAAAGAAAATATTTTCCTTTTATAATTCCTTTCTTTTTCCTCTTCTTTATTTTCCTTTACTTCCTTCACAAACCACATGATTTTCCCAATTTTCCAAAATTCCCTTTCTCCAAATTTCCAAAGAATCCCACTCACTTCCACTTAATTCCTTTTTAATTACCACTCATTCTCTCTCTCTCCCATGGCCGCCAAGTGGCCAGGTGAGGGACACCTCACCCTCTCCTTTCTTGCAAAAACCCCCCTCCCTTCTATCTTAATTCCACTTCTTTGCAAAATCCCAACCCTATATAAACTAGTTCCTTTACATTTCCATCCTTTTCTTCTTCCCTTCAACAAGAATAGCCTTCTCCCAAAGTTCCTCCTTCTTCTCAACCTCAACCCTAACTCCAAGAGCTCCACCAGGACATCATCTCCACCTCAAGCAACCACCTTGGAGCTTGGATCGTAGCTTCCTTCGCCGTCGGAGACCACTTGGGTGATTTTCGTCGACAACGATCCTACCGAACTCGTAAAGCTCCAAAATAACCAATCCTAGTGAGTATTTTTACTCACCAAGACTCATACCATCCTTAGTATGTCCATGCTTCCATATCTTGTGCAATGGTGCCTCCAAAATTGTATTTTTAACCATCAAGAACAACCACCAAATTCTGTTCTGTAGACTGTCCCCAGACCACGATTAGTCGACTTAACCTAGGAGCTAGTCGACTAGAACCCTTAGTTGAAACTCTACCTTTTTCTGAAAACACAGTTTTAGTTGACTTGCCCAGATTATTAGTCGACTAACCTTTTCTGGAAATAAATCTCAACTCTCGGGAAATCACTGTTAGTCGACTCCTGTTTCTACCCTAGTCGACTAACCCTTCTTGAATCAGAAACCCAACTCTCTGTATCACAGACTTAGTCGACTTAAGTATCCGTTAGTCGACTTGAGTTCACTGTTAGTCGACTAACCCTTCTACCCTAGTCGACTAACTTTCCCTGAAACAGAATTCCAACTCTCTGTAACCCAGTTTTAGTCGACTAATCCAGACTGTTAGTCGACTAGAGACCACTGTTAGTCGACTAATATTTCCACCTAGTCGACTAATTCTGACTGTTTGTCTTAGTTGATTTCTTTTCTGAATTTGGATATTTCCCTTGTTATATGTGTATTATATTATGCTTGTTCATGCTTCATAACTGGTACTACATGACTTATTTCTGGATGGATGTATCTCTTGTTACTTCATGACTTGTTATTACATATTCTCGTTTCATGACATGTTAAATAGTGAATATCACCACTTATCATGCCATCTCTTAAAAACTAAGCATGATACACTTGACTTTCGTATAAAATGAATCAACTTACATTGGGTCAGGGGGAAACACGCGGATATCGATATGTGTTCGTGTTTACAGTGGTATTAGGTACATTGTACAATTATATTCCGGTCTAACCTGAGAGCCTCCAGGAGACCGAGGGAGTGCTTGCTCCCTCTTCCTGAATACTATCATGATAAGGGCATACATAAGTCCCTCCTGAATAGCCTAGCGGCTGGCTTCCGTCAACAAGCAACGGAACAATCCTGGACCGTTATCCCGGGCATGTACGGGGTCCACTGTAAACATAGTTCGTTGATACACCCGTTGTTTCCAATAACAACCTTGTGTTACTAGGATATGGATCTATGTGCGCTGGGACGCCGGGTCACATAGCTAGATATCACAGTAAGACAAGTAATAATAATAATAGTAGGCTTTAACTATGCATCCATTCCTTTCTGACTTAGTTCTTTACGCTTTCTTTACTTGTTGATTTATATTCATTATGCTGTCCATCCGTATTATTCATATCTCTTAGCCACTTGGCTATAACCTGTTCATTTTCGGGAGGTCCTGACTCCCTTGGATTTGTATGTTCAGGTTCCGAGGCTTGGATCGAAGTGGAGCCATCCACGGACGATCGAGCTTTCTTTAGTGAGCAGGCAGATTAGCTCCAGTCCCTGTGCCGGATCTCTCCTTTTGACTCACGGGATCTTCATCCTACTCGTGAGCTTTTGTGTTTATATTGTATCTTTTGCTTTTGGACTTGGTGGTGATAAAAGATACATGGAATGTGTAATATTTTATCATATCTTGTGATGACTTGTACTTGTACTTTTATGTTGGCATATGTATGATTACCACGCTGTGTCGTGTACTCTGATCTGTGTTGTACTTTTATGCTTAGCGTATGTACGTGGGGGCAATTTCTGACCTATGTATATACGTCGCAGTGACGTCCCCGTATTCGTGGAATCGGGGCATTACATGATTCCCCAACAGCTAAAAACATATTCCCAGGTCCTCACTGTAGCTCGAGAGGTGGAGCGAGGACTGGAGAAAAAGAATCTTGATCAGAGAAGGAAACAGGCCATGAAGAGGCCATTTCAGCAACTAGGCAGAGGAGGTCCAGTCAGGGCTGCAAAAGCCCCAATGTTTAGAAGACCATTTCGATCAGTCCCTCTTCAGATAACTCAACCACTTCCTATGTGATTATTTCCAGAGGACAGGCCACACACATCAGGAGTGCCGTAGGGCAAATGGGTTATGCCTAGCATGTGGATCTGGTGATCACACAATAGAAGGCTATCCCCATGAGAGAACTGGGATGATGAACCGAACCCTACCGGCACCTCCAGTAGCCATTGGACAGAGGAACCCAGGACCAGTGGTTAAGAGGGCCCCTCTCCCTTCACAACAACAGGTTTTTCGCCCAGCTTCGAGGGGAGGAAGAACAACAGCAAGTCGTGGAAGAGGACGGACCTACAACTTGACAGCGGAAGAGGCCCAAACTTCTGGAGGGGTGGTAACAGGTAACATTATGATGCACTCTAAACCTGTCTTAGCCCTCTTTGATTCTCGCGCTTCTCATTGTTACATATTAGATAGTTTCACTACTTTACACTCTGTACTTGTTGAATATTTAGACCACCAGTGGGAGATTAGTACAGGTAATGGGGTAGTCATCTCTAATAGAATTTGTATAGATTGTCGGTAGAACTATGTAACAGGACATTAGCAGTGGATATGTTCGTACTAGATACTAAAGGGTACGACGTAATCTTAGGCATGACTTAGCTCAGCAAATACCATGCAGTTATTGATTGTCAAAACAAGAAAGTTATTTTCAGAATACCGCTTTAGCCTGAGTTCCAATTTGAAGGAGAACATAAACCTGCCAAGGGAAAAACACAGATGACTACTGTTGAAATCCAGGAAAAGGGAGTACCAGTTTGGAATGAGTTTCCAGAAGTATTTAAAGGGATCTCAGGACTTCCACCCGATAGAGTAATTGAGTTCTCTATTGATATCATTTCAGGCACAGTCCCAATATCTAAAGTCCCATACAGAATGGCACCCACTGAGTTAGAAGTTTTAAAGAGGCAGTTACAGGAATATTCTGACAAGAGATTGATTAGACCCAGTACTTCACCATGGGGAGCTCCGGTGCTATTGGCCAACAAGAAAGATGGTGGTAAGCGGTTGTGTATAGACTACAGAGAATTAAACAAAGTTACCATCAAGAATAAGTATCCCTTACCAAGAATTGATGATCTTTTTGATCAACTTCGTGGGGCCCGAGTGTTTTCGAAATTGGATTTACAATCAGGTTATCACCAACTAAAAGTAAAGAAAGAAGATATTCCGAAGACAGCATTCCGAACTCGCTATGGTCATTACGAATTTCTAGTCATGCCCTTCAGAGTGACCAATGCCCCAGCTGTCTTTATGGATTTGATGAACCGAGTCTTCTCACCATATTTGGACCAGTTTGTCGTGGTGTTCATTGACGATATCTTAATATATTCTAAGAACGACAGAGAGCATGCAGAACACTTAAAGATAGTGCTACAAACTCTCCGGCAGGAATAACTTTATGCTAAACAAAGCAAGTGTGAGTTCTGGTTAGACCATATAGCTTTCTTGGGTCATGTAGTTTCAGAAGAAGGAATTTCAGTTGACCCTAGTAAATGTCAATCACCTAGAGGAGGGGTGAATAGGTGATAATGCTAATCTAGAAACTAAATGCGGAAGCTAAAATAAATCTTTGCAACACACTTAATACAACCAACAAGTGTAGCCGAATTTCCCGTGAAGGGCTCTGGACTAACTCCTCTTGATTCCCCTAGATAAGGGTTGAGGTGCTATATGAAGCTCTTGTGGTTAAGTATAAGTGAGGCACACACAAGCAATCCAAGCATATAAGAGATATAGCAATATGAACGATGCAAGGCACAACACAAGCAATGTGAATGATATGAAATGAATGATGCTTTGCACAATAAAAAGAGAGAGTTAAGAGACAATGGATCAAACGCAAACACAAAGATATGTTTCGAGGTTCGAACCCCTAGCTCTACATCCCCGCCTTCACCGAGAAGGATTTCTAATCCACTAAAGGAGTACCGAACTCCTCTCTCAACCTTACAATGCCACCGAGGCAATACAACCACAATCCACCTCTACCGAAGAGGGATAAGGCCCGTAGCCAACAACCAAACTCCACCTCACAATAGAGGGAGCAAACCACAATCCTCTATCTCTACCAATGAGGGAGCAACCAACAAATGAAGGTTTACAACAAGTGGTATATCTCAACCACAAACCTTTTCTCTTTTTCCCACAAACAAATGATCCTAATAGAATAGGATAGGTGATAGCTCAAGTGTGAAAAAACAAGGTGTTTGGAAAATAAAAACTCAAAGAAATAATCTTGAGAAAACTCTTGAAGATAATAGAAATGAAGAACAAACACAAATCTCTCAAAATACTATTTTTTTTGATTTTTCCAAAACCTAAAACAATACAAAGATAAATCTTTTTGGCACAAAACTCTTTTGAAAACTTGTTTTGACAGTAGAGAAAGTCTGAAAATTTTTGCTCTAAAAATCTTGTCAAAAACCCTAAAGAGATGGGGTATTTATAGGCCCAAAAAAAACTAGCCGTTAGGCTGATCTGTCAGCCTGACAGGCTGGCGGTCGACCGGCCGGTCGACCGCCAACGGTCATAAATATGACCGTTGGGCAATCTCGGTCGACCGCCCGGTCGACCGCCCAGATACAGAGAGCAAAGCTCTCTGGCCGGTCGACCGGTCCGGTCGACCGTGCCTGTGCCTGCCAGACGTGCACAAGGCTGTGCACGTTGGTCGACCACAACGGTCGACCGGCCTTTGGTGCGGTCGACCCTGCGGTCGACCGACCTGGCCTGTCAGCCACAGTCTGAGTCAGAAACACATGTTAAAGATATTTTAATAAATCTTGTAAATATTCTAAAAATACCTAAAAATAGTTTTATCATTTTGCATTGATATATAAACTTGTGATAAACATTTCAACTCAAATATCAAGCATATGAAACCATTTTTGTGTTTTAACATTTTTACCAAAAATCAAAACATGTATTTTATCAAACTTGGATTTTTCAATATATGAATAGGAAAGTCAAAATAAGTTTGTTTAAAAGTTAAGCATGCATGTATAGAATGAATCTACTATACATAAACCAATTAAACTTGTTTTGATCAACTATTCATAAAAAACAAATATTGGTTAAACCAAAACCGAAAAACCAATATCCAAACATAAAACGTGTGTGTTGTGCACTTGAGCATATCAACTATTCTTATCTATACAAATGGATCTAAACACACTAAACTAGGATACCTAAGTCTTCTTGACGATCTTCATCTTCAAGTCGACTCGATCCCAAACGTGATCCACGAGCTAGGTTATGTATGATCTCGATGCTCGGGCCCTGGAATCACCAAGTGAAGGCTTCCAAACCTCTTTTTGAAGTAATCACCAACTAATATCTTGCTAAATGATCTGAAAATAAAATCACAAGATTATTAGTAAACATAACTACATGAGTTAATCATCATCAAAACTAGAGAGGAAGGCCTCCAGGCCAACAATCTCCCCTTTTTGATGATGACAAAACTCATGGAGTTATATATACATGGATTAAAGTTAAGCTTCAAAGAAGCTCCCCTTAACTCATGCATAAACAAATAAACATAATGAATATGCAATGAAGGCTCTTAAATATGAATGCATAATCATGCATAAATAATAAAAGGCTCTAGATACCAATGAAATGTTCAAAAACAAAACATGCTCTAGATACCAATTAAAATTAAACTAAATTAAACTTAATATATGCAAAACATAAATATGCATATATAAAACTTAACCAAAACTCAAAATCTTTTTCCCCCTTTTTGTCAATCATCAACAAAGGGGTAAAAATCAAAACAAAACAAAATCTTCTCCCCCTTTTTAATGCAAAGAAACAATCATCAATAAGGGGTAAAAGCAAAACCAAATCAATAAATTTTTCTCCCCCTTTTTGTTCGAAACAATGAATCAACAAAAGGGTTAATAAAGACAATGTCTTCCCCCTTTTTGTCTAAAACAAAAACAAAACCAAATAGGGATGACAATCAATTAAGATATCAATTGAAAATATGTCAAAGTAGTATCTTGATATCAATTGAAAGTAAATATAGATCAATCAATAAATGTTATATGCGATATACATTCATGAAGAGGAAGATGTGAAGCTTCCCTACATAGATACATTACATGAAGGATGGATGACAAGCCCTAATTCACATAACGTACACTATATAATGCATAAGAGGAGATGTGAAGCTCCCCCTACACACGTGTACCACATAAAGAAGAAGTTGTCAAGCTCTTCAATACAAGATACACTCATCATGGATCTACATGTAGAAGAGATGTTAAGCTCTCCTTACATATAGGCAATACAAATCAAAACTTTATATTTATTTTAAACAAAATTTTGAGATACCAATTTAAAACCTTCAAATAAACATCTTGATATCAAATTTTTTTTTTTTAAGTATATGATATCAAATTTTTTTATTTTCTATCATAAAGTAAGGGAGTGGAAATACAAATAGCAATTGAAATATGAAAATCGAATTTTCTCCCCCTTTATGAAATACCAACAAAAACAATGCGTAAGCTCGAATTAAGATACCAATTGAAAAATTAAATCAATTGAAACAAAGTTGAAACTCAAGCTTTAGCATAAACAAGATTTTGTGCTTAAAGATATGGGGATATAATAAGCACAAATAAAACATATATATGTATGAAAAGTTTAATACCAATCGAAATTGATACTATTAGAATTGAAAGCATACATACATACAAACATATATGAGTATACAAGAAAGGTCAAAATTGATACCAATTGAAAGAATCCAATGATACCAATTGAAACAACAATAATATCAAAGTATAACTCATATAACCAACCACCCAACACATGCTTATGTTTAAAAGATTTTCAATGTAAAGCATACACAAGGCATGGTCTCCCAACCAACCGCCCTTGGATGGTAAGGGTTATCAAAAAAAAATAGATTTGAAAAATAAAGTATGTTTGAAAACTCTACCAAAATGAAGAATATCGCAACTAGTTAAATGGAAAAACTTGTAAACTAGTACGAAATCCTTCAATTAAGGAATAAAATAAAATTATTTTTCATGAAACATGAAATCCACATGATAATCAACACTCTAAGCCAATTAAGCATAAATATGACTCATGAAAACAAAACATGAGTAAATAATAAATGTGAGTGTACAAGTAAAATGTAAAGATCATAATCATGAAAGATGGACAATTAAGCTCAATTAATTCCTTGAAACATGAAAACATGAAAATCATCAAAACTATTTAATCTTCAAGGTATATGTATGTCCTATACAAACTAAAGTATACATACATATCCAAACACAACGAGTCCACAAAGATATATGTATGAAGGCACGTGGCTCAAAAGGATGTATATGTATAACAATAATTTGGATAAAATGGACATATACATGAAGTTTAAACATAAATTCATGAATAACTAAATTTTCATTTAAACTAATTTCATTTCAAGGTATATGTATGATTTGTCAACACAAAAAGTAGACATACATATCCCTAAACACAATTGAGTCCATATGTATAGATTTGCATGAAAAGCAAATGACTCAAGGGGTATACATGTATATCTTAAAGTTTGGCAAAATAGACATATACATGAAATGAAAACACATGATCATAAAACAAAACCAAAATGGGAATACAAGTTTAAAATGCATGGATCATCAAAACTAGACTATACTAGCACATCTAATGGGTTCAAATAAGCATTCAAGTACAAACATATATAGATTTATTTGTGGCCCACTATATGCACAAATATATACCTAGTTTTAATGAAAACTAACATTTAAACATATATTCAAATCATAAAGCATCAAACACGATAAAAATCAACATGATAAACGTAAACATGATTATTATGTAAATCCACATGTTATTAGAGCTATGATAAACATGATAGCTAAACAAACGGTGAGAACACAAAATAATGATCCATATTAAACATGGGTGTCTCAAAAGGGCTATACATGCATGTCAAGAGTCTAATAATCATGGCATTATCATAATAACCTATAAACATTAAATCATGCTAAAGATAATGAACATGAAAAGCATGCAAACATAAATAAGGAGTAAGAGACCGTTACCAAAACCTATGAGGCAACTCTCCATGTCTCCAAAATAAGGTGGTCCTTCCACCAAACTTCCCTTGAAAGTGATGCATCCAAATAATCTCCTTTAAGCTCGGAACACATCCACTCCAAGGTACCGCTACTCTCACGTCATGCGAGAGCCCATTCCTACATCAAATACAAGAGGGGTGGTCTTTGGTACCCATATCTTATTGGGTCCATGGGGGTTAGTCCCTTCTCTAACCCAAACAAAATTCATTGCTAAATTTGAAACATGTATTCTATCATAGCAAAATTTAGCAAGGTGGCCCTTACGTCCACAATGTGTACAAGTGTACACATGAGCATACAAGTGATGATGGCGTCCGTGATGAGCATGTGTATGCCGTGAAGGGTGTGCATGAAAAGATGGAACTTGTTTCTTTCGAAACAAAGTTTCCAACCGTGTATGGCTCTTGGCGCAATGGCTCAAAGTGGAGCCCAAACAATCCACTCTCTTCTTCAACAAACAAAAATTATCATTAATCCTAGAAGAAGAGGTACATGCAATAGGTAGACTGGATGAAGAAGCTACACTAGCATGGCAAACATGTGCATCAATCTTCTTTTGCAAACAATCATTCTTCTTCAAACAAACATTTAAATCATTTGAAATAGAAATTATTTTATTTTTCAAAGCAACATTCTCTTTTAAAACAAAATCAATTTTTGAAGACAAGTTTTCATTTTTCTTCAAAATTGTTTCACAATCATTTTTATTTTTCAAAAATTTATTTTCTTTTAGTGCAAGGTCTAATTGAGATCTCAATGAATCCCTTTCATTATAGACCTCAACCTTCTCTTGCAAAACCTTGTCAAGTCTAGAATGCAAACTTTTATTTTCTTTTTCAATTCCTAGACTTTTCTTTTTCAAAACATTATATTTTTCTATTAATTTTTCACAAACAATATATAGTTCTTCATTTAAAGCATGGGCATCAACAAATTCATCACATGAAGAACTAGAATCAAAACTATCTAGTTGAGTTTCCGATTGTACCTCAAGGGAGTCATTCCCTTGGATCATGAAGCATTGTGACTCGGATTCTCCACTAGACTCCTCCTCTTGTTGGATTGGCATTTGAAGCTCGGAGGTGGCGGTTGTTGTCAACTTGTTCCACACTGTAAAAGCGGAATCAAGATTAGAAACAAGCATAA
This sequence comes from Agave tequilana, assembly GCA_038442645.1. Taxonomy (NCBI): domain Eukaryota; kingdom Viridiplantae; phylum Streptophyta; class Magnoliopsida; order Asparagales; family Asparagaceae; genus Agave; species Agave tequilana. The sequence continues at coordinate 48,379 of JAVJIF010034258.1, read as the reverse complement.
GTAATCTTTTGATAGCGTGCTTCTAATGGCCTCAAGGGCTTGTGCATTGGCCCCTATATGCTTGCTATCACTAAGGTAGAATTCCTTGGTAATGGCAAGGTGAACCTTCTATCCTAGGGTTTGTAAATAGATGGACATCTTAGTCTTCCAAACAACAATGTTGGAAGGGTCAAACATAGGTGGGGTCATGAAGTCCATGGGTCCAAACTATATGTGTGCAAACAAACAAGTGTGCAAATGCAAATGGTAGATTAGCAGACAAGGATCTCACTCCTAGGATGTTAAGCCTAAGTATCAGGAGCGTAGGCTCTGATACCAATTGTAAATCACCTAGAGGGGGGTGAATAGGTGATAATGCTAATCTAGAAATTAAATGCGGAAGCTAAAACAAATCTTTGCAACACACTTAATACAACCAACAAGTGTAGCTGAATTCCCCGTGAAGGGCTCTGGACTAACTCCTCTTGATTCCCCTAGATAAGGGTTGAGGTGCTATATGAAGCTCTTGTGGTTAAGTATAAGTGAGGCACACACAAGCAATCCAAGCATATAATAGATATAACAATATGAACGATGCAAGGCACAACACAAGCAATATGAATGATATGAAATGAATGATGCTTTGCACAATAAAAAGAGAGAGAGAGTTAAGAGACAATGGATCAAACGCAAAGATATGTTTCGAGGTTCGAGCCCCTAGCTCTACGTCCCCGCCTTCACCGAGAAGGATTTCTAATCCACTAAAGGAGTACCGAACTCCTCTCTCAACCTTACAATGCCACCGAGGCAATACAACCACAATCTACCTCTACCGAAGAGGGATAAGGCCCGTAGCCAACAACCAAACTCCACCTCACAATAGAGGGAGCAAACCACAATCCTCTATCTCTACCAATGAGGGAGCAACCAACAAATGAAGGTTTACAACAAGTGGTATATCTCAACCACAAACCTTTTCTCTTTTTCCCACAAACAAATGATCCTAATAGAATAGGATAGGTGATAGCTCAAGTGTGAAAAAACAAGGTGTTTGGAAAATAAAAACTCAAAGAAATAATCTTGAGAAAACTCTTGAAGATAATAGAAATGAAGAACAAACACAAATCTCTCAAAATACTATTTTCTTTGATTTTTCCAAAAACCTAAAACAATACAAAGATAAATCTTTTTGGCACAAAACTCTTTTGAAAACTTGTTTTGACAGTAGAGAAAGTCTGGAAATTTTTACTCTAAAAATCTTGTCAAAAACCCTAAAGAGATGGGGTATTTATAGGCCCAAAAGAAAACTAGCTGTTAGGCTGATCTGTCAGCCTGACAGGCTGGCGGTCTTCCGCCAACGGTCATAAATATGACCGTTGGGCAATCTCGATCGACCGCCCGGTCGACCGCCCAGATACAGAGAGCAAAGCTCTCTGGCCGGTCGACCGGTCCGGTCGACCGTGCCTGTGCCTGCCAGACGTGCACAAGGCTGTGCACGTCGGTCGACCGCAACGGTCGACCGGCCTTTGGTGCGGTCGACCCTGCGGTCGACCGACCTGGCCTGTCGCCACAGTCTGGGTCAGAAACACATGTTAAAGATATTTTAATAAATCTTGTAAATATTCTAAAAATACCTAAAAATAGTTTTATCATTTTGTATTGATATATAAACTTGTGATAAACATTTCAACTCAAATATCAAGCATATGAAACCATTTTTGCGTTTTAACATTTTTATCAAAAACCAAAACATGTATTTTATCAAACTTGGATTTTTCAATACATGAATAGGAAAGTCAAAATAAGTTTGTTTAAAAGTTAAGCATGCATGTATAGAATGAATCTACTATACATAAACCAATTAAACTTGTTTTGATCAACTATTCATGAAAAACAAATGTTGGTTAAACCAAAACCGAAAAACCAATATCCAAACATAAAACGTGTGTGTTGTGCACTTGAGCATATCAACTATTCTTATCTATACAAATGGATCTAAACACACTAAACTAGGATACCTAAGTCTTCTTGACGATCTTCATCTTCAAGTCGACTCGATCCCAAACGTGATCCACGAGCTAGGTTATGTATGATCTTGATACTCGAGCCCTGGAATCACCAAGTGAAAGCTTCCAAACTCCTCTTTTTGAAGCAATCACCAACTAATATCTTGCTAAATGATCTGAAACTAAAATCACAAGATTATTAGTAAACATAACTACATGAGTTAATCATCATCAAAACTAGAGAGGAAGGCCTCCGGGCCAACAGTAAAATTCAGGCAGTCAAAGATTGGCCAATCCCAAGGACAGTAACAGAAATTAAAAGCTTTATTGGATTAGCCGGATATTACAGGAGATTTGTCCAAAACTTTTTCAAAATCGCAGCCCCATTAACAAAGCTCACCAGAAAAGGAGAAAGGTATCAATGGTCAGAGGAATGTACTACAGCATTTGAACAATTAAAAGAAAGACTAATTTCAGCTCCGATCTTAAAGACTCCCTCAGGAACATGAGGGATGGTTATATATAGTGATACATCCGGAAAAGGCTTAGGATGTGTATTAATGCAGCATGGTCATGTCATAACTTATGCATCTAGGCAATTGAAACCACATGAGAGGAATTACCCAACCCATGACTTAGAATTGACGGCGGTAATATTTGCATTGAAGATCTGGAGACACTACCTTCTGGGGGACAAAGTATTGATCTATACTGATCATAAGAGTCTTAAGTATATCTTCACACAAAAAGAATTAAACATGAGGCAAAGGCGGTGGCTTGAATTGATGGCCGACTATGACATAGACTTACAGTACTATCCTGGTAAGGACGATACAATCCCAGATGCATTAAGCAGGAGACCAGAGAATAAAGTATTATTACAACTTATCAACAGAAGGAATTGCTTCGGAAAATCATAAAATTGGACTTAATGCTAATACAAGGACCTGATGAATCAGGTCAACTAATGACCTTCCAGATTCAACCAACCCTGATAAGTGAAATTAAGGAAGCCGAAAAGGGAGACCCCAGATTACAAAAATTCAGGGCTCAAGTAGAAGATGGATTAAGGACAGATATCTGTATTCATTCGGATGGTGCACTTTATTTTGATAACAGAATCTGTGTTGGCAGAGGCACACGGTTCGGCTTATTCCATACACCCAGGAGGAAATAAAATGTATCAAGACTTGAAGCAGAAGTTTTGGTGGAATGCCATGAAGAGGGAGATAGCCCAGTATATGGCAAAATGCTTGGTTTGTCAGCAAATAAAGGTAGAACATCAGAGAACAACTGGGCTTCTACAACCATTACCGATACCCGAATGGAAGTGGGAACATATCACCATAGATTTTGTTACAGTTCTACCCCGCAGTCCTAAGGGTAACAATGCAGTATGGGTAATCGTTGATCGCCTCACAAAAGCAGCTTACTTCCTATCTTTCAGAGTATGTCAGTCAACAGAAGTTCTTACAGATAAATATGTGAAAGAAATTGTTCGTCTACATGGAGTTCCAGTTAGCATCGTGTCAGATAGAGACACGAGATTCCGATCGCATTTCTGGGAAAGTCTCCAAGAAAATTTAGGAACTCGTCTGAAATTCAGTACCTCATATCATCCCCAGACAGATGGACAATCTGAACGAACTATCCAAATCCTTGAAGACATGTTACGAGCCTGCATGGTAGAATTTAAGGGGTCATGGGAAGACTATATTCATCTGGTAGAATTCTCTTATAATAACAGCTATCAGGCCAGTATCAAGATGGTTCCATTTGAAGCATTATAAGGCAAAAAATGCAGGTCGCCAATATGTTGGGATGAAGTCGGCGAAAGAAGACTTATGGGACCAGATATTCTAGTTCAGACAACAGATAAAGTCAGAATTATCAGAGAGCATCTTCAGGCAGCACAGAGCCGACAGAAGAGTTGGGCAGACACTAATAGAAGACCGTTGGAATTCAGAACGGGTGATCATGTATTTTTAAGGATATCACCAATCAAAAGGATAATCCGATTTGGTGCTCGCGGAAAACTTAGTCCAAGATACATCGACCCATTTGAAATTTTGGATCGTATGGGAGATGTGGCTTACCGATTGGCATTGCCACCATCTTTAGAAGGAGTACATAATGTATTCCATATATCACAGTTGAGGAAGTATGTCAAGGATAAAAGTCACATTTTAGATCACTCAGAATTAGAACTACAACCAGATTTATCCTATAAGGAGCAGCCGATGGCCATTCTGGACAGAAGTGTCAAAACATTGAAAAATCGGGCAATACCATTGGTACTAATTTCTTGGAATAGGCATGCCCCAGGAGAAGCTACGTGGGAACGAGAGGATATTATTCGTGAACGTTACCCCCAACTCTTTCCATCTTAGTTGGTAAAATTCCTTACCCGAATTATTTTCTACCTTCATATCCCCATTATCGAAATTTTGAGGACGAAATTTTTGATAAGGAGGATGGATTGTAACACCCAATCCTCAGAATGCGTACACAGCTATGTGTCCTGATTTTTGGAGCGTATTTTTTTATTTTATTATTTTATTTTCTGTTATTTAAATTCTTACTCATATAGCAGTACTGCATGATTTGACCTTTTTGGTATTCAGATTTGATTGATTTCAGCTTCAAATATTATTTTTTAATATTCTAGATTTTTCATGATTTTCTGGAATTTTTCTGAATTAAATTGTAAATCTTCAAAACCGGTGTCGACCAGTGTCGCTGACCGACTCTCAGATTTTTAATCCACAAATGGAGTTGAAAATCTAAAAATGGATTTCACATTATTTCTTAAAATAATGTTTTCTATCTAAATAATTTTTTTGAGAATTTTTAGAATTTATCAAAAATCCGGCCTACCCGGTGTAGACACCGTCCACAGTGGATTCTAGGATTTTTATTTTGAAAATGTAATTGAATTTCTGAAAACCAATTTCACTAAAAATCTTAAAATAATATTTATTATTTTTGAGAATTTTTGAAAAACTTTTCGACATACTTTATTTTTCGGGCTTTTCCTGAGTTTCCGGTGTTTTCCCAGATACCGAAATTCTATCCGGATATTTTATTTTTCCTCTCTCCTTACCTGACGCGAGACCCACCAAATCTGGGTTCAACATTTAATGTGGAGACTCTCTCCATCCCGCATTTAGTGTTATGTCCCTCAAGAAAATCAACCCAGATCAAGTCATCCATGTTTTTTTGTCTTTTATATCAACGCAACTGTAACCCCCTGATCTCTGATGTATGTATCACAGTATCAGTACTCGATACGACGTATAAAATTAATTTAACCTTTCTATATTTAGATTGAGCCGATTTCAGTTTCAGATATTATTTTTCAATATTTTAGATTTTTCAGAATTTTCTGGAATTTTTCTGGATTATTTTGGAAAATCTCCGTAGTCGGTGTCGACCGATATCGGTAATCGGTTCTATGATTTTTAATTCACAAACAGAGTTGAATTTTGAGAATCTACTTTCACCTTATATCTTAGAATCACATTAGCTATGTTTCGGTATTTTTGGGGATTTTTCTAAATTTATTAAAAATTGGGTCAAACAAGTGTCGCCCGGTGTCGGTAATACACTTCTGGTTTTTAACTTACAACTCGGACTTTATTTTATGAATCCGATTTCACATTCCTCCTCCATGTAATATTCTCTATTTGCTGTACATTTTGGAAACCGTTCGGAGATAGTCAAAATTGCACCCAATAAAATAATAATTTAAAAATCCTAATTTTTCTATTCTTTTTCCCCTTCCTCTTTCTCCAATCTTCTCAATTATTCCCACCGCCATTCTTCCACCGCCTCTTAACCCAACCGCCTCCCCATCTTTAAAATCCCCTGTTTCCTTCTCTCTCTCCATAAAAATCTCTCTCTCTCTAAAGCTTTCACTCTCTAAAGCTCTCTCTCTCTCCTCACTCTCTCTTTCTCTCTCTCTCACTGTCTCTCTCTCCCTCTCTCCCTCTCTATCTGAACAGGCCGAAGGGCCTAACCGTGCCCCAGGCTAGGCCGGGCCGCCGGCGTCCCTCGCCGGCCAGGCCTGGTGGCGCCAGCGGGCAAGCCAGGCGCCACCACCTCCTCCTCCTCCTCCTCCTCCTCTTCTTCTCCTTTCTTTTTCTCCTTCTTCTTCTACTGTCATCCAACCCTCTCTCTCCCTCTCTCATCCTCTCTCTCTCTCTCACTCTCCCTCTCTCGTTCTCGTGGCCTGAACCGCCGCCGCGCCGCCGGCGGGCCTCCCTCACCGCCGGCCAGCACCAGCTGGCCGGCCTGTGCGCGAGCACAGCAGCAGCAAATGCTGCTGCTGGCTATTGGGTTCGGGCATGAACCCGAACCCATTAACCCTATTGGGTTAGTTTGAAACCCAAACCCGTTAGCCTTATAACCCAATAACCCATTACTTAATTTATGGATATGGGTTTGGATCCAAACCCGACCCGTTAAGAGCCCAACCCTCATCCAAAACCCAAGAAAGATAATCTTATAGAAAACCACCTGATAATTATTATTAATTGCATTTAAGATATTTTTATTACATATTTGACCCATTCTTAATACGTTTAGTGTTCAGGCGATATCTGGAGCATCCGGACTCCGAATTGGACGATTCTGGAACCGTTGCGATCGTGGGAAAGAGAGCTACCTTTTCATGGCCAGTTTGTGAGTGCTTTTCTTTTATAAATTATATTTTTACCATGTTTAGTGAAAGTGATTGATTGCGTAATTAATAAAACTTGATTATCGGTTATAATTATTGTTTACTTGGTAAATCCCGGAATTAAAACATAATAAAACCTGATTTATTATATGGGATGATTGGTTAATTAAAGAGATTTTGAAGTTAAGAATGTTCATGAGTAAAACTAGCCACTAACGTAATAATTCAACTAGATCATTCTGTTTAACACTTTGGTGATACCTATATGTAACACTCGAGTAGATGATCTAGCCATCTTACATCGGACACGGTGGTTTACATACAGCGCATTGTATATTCACGTCCATCTGTTATATAAAGACTTGTTAGACTAAACATTAGTGTGCATACACTCGGACCACCGTGACTTACATACCCTGTCACACGGAACACTGTTATCGCATGTACATGTATCACCGTTGCACAGACACTATGACACATCACACTATTATTTCGTATTTATAGCCCACCGATATATATAGATGCACCACTTCACGGAATACCGTCATGTCATATATTGTTATCATCGTTATATGGATTCTCGGCATATCACTGTTCCACATGCATGTATGGTTTCTCTATTCTTGTCATATGGATCCCCGTTCATATTACATGTATTATTGTTCCATGTTATCCCCGTATTCCTGTTATATGATTGTTTCCCGTTATTGATATTGATATTCCCGTTATTGGATACATGAGCTGTTGATATGCGATGTGTGGAATCCCACATCTATTGTTCCCGTTTCCCGTTATCTTGTTCTATGCTATCAACAGAGCTCAGGTCCTGTTATCATGTGACATGTATCATGCACTGTATTTGTTCTTATTATACTGTGTACTTTAAATATCAGATCATAAATATAACTTGGGTATGGGGGAGACTTGACGGTTGACTAGGTCTTGTCGGGTGGATGTCTGGATCCATTGTTTGTCCTACTGCAGGGGACGGGGTAGTGCTGGCTACCATCTGTTATAGCTCATGAGCTCCCGTTTCTCGTTATTATTTTAGCTCATTGAGTTCCCGTTACATGTTACAGCCTTAGCGGGCTGGCCCTGGTCTCAGCAGCCAGGGGTCTGTTTAAGGCCGTTGTCCCGGGTATGCACGGGATACACCCACCTGACTAGAGCTCCTCGACCATGGGTTTCCAATGAACATAATAAAACAGTATACACAATAGTGACATCGGGAACACTTGTTATTTGGTCACTATCTTTTGGATAATGGTACCCGTATGCCATGTCCGGATGGGTTCGATTGGAGTGTGGGCTCTAGTATGAACTGCCAGTGGTATGAGACACTGGAAGAGATTGATTAAAATAGCAGGCGGTGCTGATTGCTACTATTGGATAAATAACATGACTTGCCTGATACATGTATACTATTGTTTAGTCGTACTTGTTACTGTACCTGATCTTTTATCCGCTATCATGTTACATGTATACTTTGTTACTTTACCTGGTACATGTTACACTTTCTGTGGTGGCATACTACTCATGTATATGTATACTCTTCATTGCATATATTCTGTTTTTTGTATACCTTGCAGACATCATTAATGTCTATGCACAACACCGTATTATGGTTATATTGCATATGCCCATCTGCATGTTCACTTCTATCACGTCACCACTGGCATGTTCATTTCTATTACGTCACCACTAGACAACATTATTTATTATATAAACTGGATACGACTATAGACATGACCCGATAAGAACACGCTAGGTAGTGATGGTATTACAAGATGACATGTTTATATATTTCTACTGCTTATTATATATGCTTATTATATGGTATCACTAATACAACATCATGTATTATATATTATTATCGTGTTTGTATTACTATAGTAGATATTACTACCTCCTTCATTTTATCACTCACTAGGTCGCTTTCTGACGACCCTGGGTTTGCGTGCCCAGGTTGGAGATCCGAGTTATCGTATTGTCAGATAGTCTATTGTGTACATAAGGGACTCCTCATTGAGACCCTTCATAGGTATCTTTATGATTTATTGCTGTTATCTTATTTATCCATGTTTTCCTATCTGTTATTATCACTAACCTCTTTCTGCAGGTATTCTTGTACTTATTTCCTACTGGAACTCTTGTCTATATGGAGGCTATGTCCTGTACTGAGGCTTATCGTACGCGTGAGTGTGTTTTCACCTCGCGTATATACGTCGCTATAACGTCTCCGTATCCTTGGGATCGGGGCGTTACATAGTGGTATCAGAGCTTAGGTTCACACCTGGTGTGGGTAACCACCTAGGTCAATGCTCGGGCTCTTATCAACAGTACAATCAGGTTCAGATTAACTCATATGTATCTGAATTTGGGGATTCCAGCAACGAGTACAAGTATACCATTTCGTTGATAATACACTCCTCAACTCTTGTCTATTCCGTACTTCCTGATATTAACAAGAATAATTTGATTCCCTTCTCTCTTACTCTTCATCCTATCACTTTCAATCCTTTATCTTTAGTTCACAACACTAATTCTCCATCCCGAGTTCATTATAAATATCAGAAAGCGCATCGGAAGCGTCGTGTGCCCGTAACATTTAGGCTTTGGGGTTGGAAACTTGGAAATATTGTTCTCCCTCCTGAATTGAAATTTCGAGGACGAAATTTTTTGTAAGGTGGGGAGAAATGTAACCCCCTGATCCCTGATGTACGTATCACAGTATTAGTACTCGATACGATGTATAAAATTGATTTAACCTTTCTATTAGTTAGATTGAGCCGATTTCAATTTCAGATATTATTTTTCAATATTTTAGATTTTTCAGAATTTTCTGAAATTTTTCTGAATTATTTTGGAAAATCTCCGTAGTCGGTGTCGACCGATACCGATAATCGGCTCTATGATTTTTAATTCATAAATGGAGTTAAATTTTGAGAATTTGCTTTCACCTTATGTCTTAGAATCACATTAGCTATGTTTTAGTATTTTTGGGAATTTTTCTAAATTTATTAAAAATTGGGTCAAACGGGTGTCGCCCGGTGTCGGTAATATACTTCTGAATTTTTAACTTACAACTCGGACTTTATTTTATGAATCCGATTTCACATTCCTCCTCCATGTAATATTCTCTATTTGCTGTACTTTTTGGGAACCGTTCGGAGATAGTCAAAATTGCACCCAATAAAATAATAATTTAAAAATCCTAATTTTTCTATTCTTTTTCCCCTTCCTCTTTCTCCAATCTTCTCAATTATTCCCATCGCCATTCTTCCACCGCCTCTTAACCCAACCGCCTCCCCCTCTTTAAAATCCCCTGTTTCCTTCTCTCTCTCCATAAAAATCTCTCTCTCTAAAACTTTCACTCTCTAAAGCTCTCTCTCTCCTCTCTCTCTCTTTCTCTCTCTCTCTCTCACTGTCTCTCTCTCCCTCTCTCCCTCTCTATCTGAACAGGCCGAAGGGCCTAACCGCGTCCCAGGCGAGGCCGGGCCGTCAGCGTCCCTCGCCGGCCAGGCCTGGCGGCGCCGGCGGGCAAGCCAGGCGCCACCACCACCACCTCTCCTCCTCCTCCTCTTCTTCTTCTCCTTTCTTTTTCTCCTTCTTCTTCTACTGTCATCCAACCCTCTCTCTCTCTCCCTCTCTCATCCTCTCTCTCTCACTCTCCCTCTCTCGTTCTCGCGGCCTGAACCGTCGCCTCGCCGCGGCCAGCACCAGCTGGCCGGCCTGTGCGCGAGCACAGCAGCAGCAAATGCTGCTGCTGCTGGCTATTGGGTTCGGGCATGAACCCGAACCCATTAACCCTATTGGGTTAGTTTGAAACCCAAACCCGTTATCCTTATAACCCAATAACCCATTACTTAATTTATGGATATGGGTTTGGATCCAAACCCGACCCGTTAAGAGCCCAACCCGCATCCAAAACCCAAGAAAGGTAATATTATAGAAAACCCCTGATAATTATTATTAATTGCATTTAAGATATTTTTATTTCATATTTGACCCATTCTTATTACGTTTAGTGTTCAGGCGATATCTGGAGCATCCGGACTCCGAATTGGACGATTCTGGAACAGTTGCGATCGTGGGAAAGAGAGCTACCTTTCCATGGCCAGTTTGTGAGTGTTTTATTTTATAAATTATATTTTTACCATGTTTAGTGAAAGTGATTGATTGCGTAATTAATAAAACTTGATTATCGGTTATAATTATTGTTTACTCGATAAATTCCTGGAATTAAAACATAATAAAACCTGATTTATTATATGGGATGATTGGTTAATTAACGAGATTTTCGAAGTTAATAATGTTCATGAGTAAAACTAGCCACTAACGTAATAATTCAACTAGATCATTCTGTTTAACACTTTGGTGATACCTATATGTAACACTCGAGTAGATGATCTAACCATCTTACACCGGACACGGTGGTTTACATATAGCGCATTGTATATTCACGTCCATCTGTTATATAGAGACTTGTTAGACTAAACATTAGTGTGCATACACTCGGACCACCGTGACTTTCATACCCTGTCACACGGAACACTGTTATCGCATGTACATGTATCACCGTTGCACAGACACTATGACACATCACACTATTATTTCGTATTTATAGCCCACCGATATATATAGATGCACCACTTCACGGAATACCGTCATGTCATATATTGTTATCATCGTTACATGGATTCTCGGCATATCACTGTTCCACATGCATGTATGGTTTCTCTATTCTTGTCATATGGATCCCCGTTCATATTACATGTATTATTGTTCCATGTTATCCCCGTATTCCTGTTATATGATTGTTTCCCGTTATTGATATTGATATTCCCGTTATTGGATACATGAGCTGTTGATATGCGATGTGTGGAATCCCACATCTATTGTTCCCGTTTCCCGTTATCTTGTTCTATGCTATCAACAGAGCTCAGGTCCTGTTATCATGTGACATGTATCATGCACTGTATTTGTTCTTGTTATACTGTGTACTTTAAATATCAGATCATAAATATAACTTGGGTATGGGGGATACTTGACGGTTGACTAGGTCTTGTAGGGTGGATGTCTGGATCCATTGTTTGTCCTACTGCAGGGGACGGGGTAGTGCTGGCTACCATCTGTTATAGCTCATGAGCTCCCGTTTCTCGTTATTGTTTTAGCTCATTGAGTTCCCGTTACATGTTACAGCCTTAGCGGGCTGGCCCTGGTCTCAGCAGCCAGGGGTCTGTTTAAGGCCGTTGTCCCAGGTATGCACGGAATACACCCACCTGACTAGAGCTCCTCGACCATGGGTTTCCAATGAACATAATAAAACAGTATACACAATAGTGACATCGGGAACACTTGTTATTTGGTCACTATCTTTTGGATAATGGTACCCGTATGCCATGTCCGGATGGGTTCGATTGGAGTGCGGGCTCCAGTATGAACTGCCAGTGGTATGAGACACTGGAAGAGATTGATTAAAATAGCAGGCGATACTGATTGCTACTATTGGATAAATAACATGACTTGCCTGATACATGTATACTATTGTTTAGTCGTACTTGTTACTGTACCTGATATTTTATCTGCTATCATGTTACATGTATACTTTGTTACTTTACCTGGTACATGTTACACTTTCTGTGGTGGCATACTACTCATGTATATGTATACTCTTCATTGCATATATTCTGTTTTCTGTATACCTTGCAGACATCATTACTGTCTATGCACAACACCGTATTATGGTTATATTGCATATGCCCATCTGCATGTTCACTTCTATCACGTCACCACTGGCATGTTCATTTCTATTACGTCACCACTAGACAACATTATTTATTATATAAACTGGATACGACTATAGACATGACCCGATAAGAACACGCTCGGTAGTGATGGTATTACAAGATGACATGTTTATATATTTCTACTGCTTATTATATATACTTATTATATGGTATCACTAATACAACATCATGTATTATATATTATTATCGTGTTTGTATTACTATAGTAGATATTACTACCTCCTTCATTTTATCACTCACTAGGTCGCTTTCTGACGACCCTGGGTTTGCGTGCCCAGGTTGGAGATCCGAGTTATCGTATTGTCAGATAGTCTATTGTGCACATAGGAGACTCCTCATCGAGACCCTTCATAGGTATCTTTATGATTTATTGATGTTATCTTATTTATCCCTGTTTTCTTATCTGTTATTATCACTAACCTCTTTCTGCAGGTATTCTTGTACTTATTTCCTACTGGAACTCTTGTCTATATGGAGGCTATGTCATGTACTGAGGCTTAACGTACGAGTGAGTGTGTTTTCACCTCGCGTATGTACGTCGCCATAACGTCTCCGTATCCTTGGGATTGGGGCATTACAGCAACATTCGCGTTTTCCTCTTGGACGCGAATCCCATCTCCGCGTCTGGCTCCCTTTTGCCAAATGCGGGTTTTATGAAAAGGGGGACGCAGCCATTTTAGTGGAGACGCAAGTCTCTTTTGAAAGGAATGGAATGGTAATGTTGTAATAATCAACTCCCTTATATATATATATATATATATATATATATATATATATATATATATATATCTCCCCATCTTCTCTCTCTTTCATTTTCTCTTCTTCTCCTTCATTTTACAGCCAAGAAAAACAGCCCCTTCCCTTTGGCCGGCCACCCCCTCCATTCTCCTCCACGCCACCTTCTTCTTCCTATTTTCCACCAAGAAACTCCAAGAAACTCAACTTCTCCATCAATTTCACCACCATTTTCACCACCACCTACACCTCCTTTGCCACCACCAACCACACCAATATCAACTCCTCGGCGAGCTCTTCCATTCTAGCCAACTCGTCGCTCTCCGAAACATCGTTTGCAAAACTCCATTTCTCCCTTTTGAACTACACTTGCACCCTCTAGATTTTTGGGCTTGGAGCTTTAACCATCTTCTCCAGCCAACTCCGACCAACTCTGGCCGCCGCCGGCGAGGTCCAGCCGACTAACCTCCCCTTTCCCTTCTTTTCTTTCCTTCCTCTCTTTTCTTTCATTCCTTCTTTCTTTCTTTCTTTCTTTTTCTCCTTCTCTTTTCCTTCCCTGCGTCACATACTCCCTCATTCCTGCGTCTCTCTCATTTCTCTGTCTCTCCCTTTCTCTCCTGTTTAGGTACTAGATGCGGAGCTCACCTCGCGTCCAAACACCTCTTTAACGCGATCTTCGCGTTCATGTATTAACGCGACACGGAGCACGTGCTCGCGTCTGCGTTCGTCCTGTGTTATAAAACGCGGGTCTCAGACCCCGCGTTTGTGACATCAACGCAGCGCAACCTCCCGCGTCTGCGACCCTTGCGTCTTCATACTCCCTTTTTTTGATTCATCCTTCTTCTCCTCTTTTTTATATATAATATTGGTTATTGAGTGCGTTGGTTACCTAGACTCCGGATCTTGGGATTTCCCGGTGTTTTCTGAAGTTTTAGGCGAGTGTTCTTGCTCTCCTTCAGATTTTCCTACTTCGTCATGTTGACTAATATTATATTATTTTCCTGGCACACTTGCATGTATCATGCTATCACTTGTCGCCTGGCTAATATCACATCTCAGGCATATGTCTCATGGCACCTGTTATGCTACTACTTGATACTCGCCTCGTTATGGCATATTGATACTTGGCTTACGATTATCATATTTACGGAAATCCTGTGACTTGAAATTAAAATACTCATGTACTCTTAAACTCCTGATTTTGTCATGCACTTGCTTTCCCGTAAATTGATAATTACAATATAAATCATAAAAAGAAACCACTTGAATCGGGTCTGGGGAAATTTACGGCTATCAATATATGTTCGTGTTTACAGTGGTACTAGGTATGTTGTGCAACTAAAACTTTCGGTCTGACCTGTGGGCTTCCAGGCGACCGAGGGGAGTGCTGGCTCCCTTCTTCCTGGTACCATCTTGATAAGGGCATTCTATAAGACCCTCCGGTACGCCTTGCGGCTGGTTCCGAGCACCAGTAACGGAACGTCCTGGACCGTGGTCCCGGGCATGCACGGGACCCACTGTAAACATTGTTCGTTGATACCCCCGTTGGTTTCCAATAACAGTCTCGATTTACTCATACGTGGATGTATGTGTGCTAGAACGCTATTACACATACCTAGACATATGGGTAGAACGAGTAATAAGTATAAATATTGAAAATGGCAGCAATAGATTTATTCAGGCCTTATCACTTTCATTTTATGCCTCCATTTCTTGCTTACTGTACATGAACTCTCGACACAGTTCTTGATGCTTAATACTGTTTTGATCATATCAACACATACATACCTATCTCTACACGACACTTGGCATTCACCTGTCTATTTGTTAGGGAGTTTCTGACTCCCCTGGACTTGCATGTTCAGGTTCTGAAACTTAAATTGAAGCGGAGCCCTCCACCGAAGATCAAGCTTATCTCTCGGAGCAGGCTGAATTGTCCTAGCTACTTCTGTTCTTGAATTTTCCTGCAAGCTCGGGGATCTTCTTTTCAGCCCGTGAGCACCTTTTTGCTGTACAAATTGTAATTCTTACTTTTGTATCTGGCTGTGATATAATGTACATGTATCAATATATCACGCTCTGTGATAACTTTGTAATCCTTATGTTGGAATGTATATATGCCACGCACTTTCGTACTCTGATTCTTGTTTGTACTGATGCTTAGCGTACATACGTGAGGGTATTTCTGACCTGCGTATATACGTCGCGGTAGCGTCTCCGTAACCGCCGGATCGGGGCGTTACAGTTTCTTTACTCTTCGCAGGTGTTGCTGCTGTCTGTAGTGGCTGCTGGAGGGTCAGTCGACCGGTGTGTAGTGGGTTGATCGGCCGACAGTTTACTGTCCACTCCAGTTTGTGTCTTCTAAAACTGTGTCGATCGCCTGAAAAGTGTAGCTCTACTCTGTAGTCCCTCGAGCTTCATAGCCTTATCGTGGTCTTCATCGGTGGAGAACACATCATGAAGGATCATACATTTTAGATGGGTACTTTTAACCGTTGATGTAGTTTGACGCTTGTTGTCCTTTCGTCATGGATAGATCGCATCGTCCGGGGGGGGGGGACTGGGCGGGGAGGAGGTGGGCAGAGGCCAGGGGTAGCCAGCGAAGGTGGGAGAGGAAGAGAAGAAGAAGAAAAAGACATTTTTGTCCTTTTTAAATTTTTTTAAGTACTTTTATTATATTTATGGGTGCCTTAATCACTGGGTACCATCGTCACTTTTTGGGTCGGAAATATGCGCTACCTAAAAAGATTGAGGGCTCAATACCAAAATATGAAATATGTTAGGGGTTAACACTTTAAAAACCCAAAGACGTAGCAAAACGGAAGCTGGGGAGAACGTTTTGGGGAGAAAGGCGCGGGTTTCATTCTCGTCCAAGAGAGCATCGATGGCGATCTTCAATACATTTCTCTCCCCAGACCCCCGCTCGCTTCCTCTCGGATATTCTTCTCGCATCTATTTCGTATCCAAAATCTCCTTATCGGATCCCAATGTCCCGCGGCTCCGGATCCACACCTCTTCAGCTCTTCATCTCCTCGCAATCTGACATCGACGAGATCGACAGCCTCATCGTACACTCTCACGGCACCGTCCGCCACCGCAGCCGCCGCCTCCGATGTACCCATTAACTCCCCTCGCGCCTTCATCCCTGTCTCCAACTTCACCCCGCCCAGTCCCCCTCCCCCGGCCCGGTGTCGGTCGGACCCGGACCCGGACCCGGACCTGGACCCGATCCGCCACGCCGGCATTGCCTCCGACGGGTTCGGCTCCCCGCCCGACACGTTGACGGAGCCCGTGTGGGACACGGTGAAGAGGGGCGCGGGTCCGATCGTGAGCAATCTGAAGCTGGTGGTGTTCCCGAACCCGAAGCGGGAGGATCCTGGGAAGGCGCTGAGGGATTGGGACCTGTGGGGCCCTTTCTTTTTCACGTGTTTCTTGGCTCGTTCTCTTTTGGTCGGCGACTGTGGAAAAGGTATGAATTGAAAATATTGTGAATTTTATGTTTTTGCTTTTAATTGTTGATTATTTTTGTATTTTTGTTGCATGTGAGTAGATGGGAACAAATAAAGGCATTTAGGGATGGCTTCTAAAGTAGAAAAGAGAAGCTTTATAATAAAAGGACTTAGAATTAACAAGCGACTTGAATATACAAAATGAGGCTCTATCAAAGTAAAATAAGAAATGAGAGTGTAACTTATATTCGTGGTCAGGAAGTACCAAAGAGTTACCAAATTCCATGACTTGATTTCAAGGTTGAGATTTCGTCGGTTTTGTTTCAGTTTCAGCCGATCCAAAGCTTACATGAAGTTTAGTTTTTCTAAGTTTTGGCCGAAACAGTTTGAGACAGTTTCAGTAAGTTTCAAAAACAAACAGAGATAAAGGGAAACATGTAATGTTCTTATTAGAAATTCTGCCTCCTCTTTAACTTCTACAACCATCTGAAATTGATATATCCTTGTTTCATAATTAGATAGTTTCAATTTACTTGTAGTTATAATCTTAATTTAACTGTTAGTTGATTATTTTATATTAATTTGGATTAATTTTTTTTGGGTAAACTGATTGAGTATTACAGTTCACTTATCTTGATTTAACAGCAACTCTCAGCGTACATATTTATATTGTGTGCTTTTTATGCAAAAATCAAAGAAACCGGCATGTTTATATGCATTGAAAACCAAAAGTGAAACTTGAAATGAAACCTATTGAAACCTTTGAAGCTGATCAAAACCTCTTAATAATTGAAATGTATGACACCAAAACCGAAACCAAGTCTTTAAACCTGACTTGCTTAACATCTGATGTCCACTTAAATTGATCGAAGATCACCACCCATTGTAGGAAAATTTAGCCTTTTGGTCATGCATGTTAAGACTGGCTAAATCAAGTAGCTACCCTAAAAGAATTCTTCTAGACTTGAGAGCCTCGTTAAAATTTTGGTATCAGTATCAGTACTGCCCATAGGTTTTTGGCATCAAAATCTACAATATCGGCAATAATCGGCCATTTTGTCTCTGTCGTAATGGCGATAGCACTATCACTATCATGTTGATCTATTGGCATATCAGTACTAGGCAATATTTCAAACCATGCCGCAAAGGTTCTTAACTACAAGGAAAGATGGTATATTTGTTAATAGGGAAACATTTTTACATCCTCTTTTTCAAATTGAATAGTTTACACACGATTCAGTGTCTATTAATTATTTTCGGTATTTCCATTAGTTTTCTATATGTTTTTTTTTAATAAATATATACATATACGTATGTGTTTGTGCGTGCGTGCGTGTGTTTTGGGGGGGGGGGGGGGGGGTGTGCGCGTGTGTATAGATAGAGTTGGCTACTTCTGACAGGATCTGAGCAACATTTAAAGTTGATGATGGGGCATTCATTTATGAAGATCCACTCAATTATAGTTAATCTACATCATTTAAAATGCCCAAGAATCAGAACCAAAGGGTGTGTTTGGATGTTTAATAAAATTACAAATATGTGATTTTATGTGGATTTTGAAAAAAATAATTTATGTTATTTTTTGAGTGAGTGCCTGGATAGATAAGGGAATATGAAAATCTCCTAAAATCATGGAAACATCAAATTTCATGATTCTCTTGTTTAGGTATATGGTTATGTTTCCTATTTTGACTTGATAACTTTTCAAACCAAATATGAATATTTACTTTAAAATCCTAATCTTGTAACTTTTAAATCTATAAACTACTAAAAACATCTGAATTTTTCATTAAAACATCCAAACACAGCCTAAATGATTTAAAGTTTTCCCCCTCATGCATCAAACTAAGCTAAAAGTATCTAGTTGTTTAGATTTATGATTCGTTGCATTCAAATTGAAAATCCAAACGTTGAATCATAATATAGAAACATCAAAACCGTTGCCTAACTATTTTTGTGGATCTCAAACATTCTAGACTGAAAACTAAACAACTTGTTATGTGAGCTGTCCATTTTATGCCCACTTGATGCGTAGAAAAAAAAACTATAACCCACTTGACAAAGCTAAGCAAAGAAAAAGGATTCATGTGTTCTAAACACAAAAGTTTGGAGATAAAGTTTTTTATGGTGATTGTTATTTGGTTAATACCTGGATTAGGATTAGGCGTCATGACCTGAAGTTATATAAAAGTTATATAAGGATACATGCAAAAAATATAGAGGGGATGGGAACCCTTGGAGCATCTTGACAGGGAAACTTGTATGCATGAACTGAATTGTGTCAAGGATGCATTTGGACAAGTTGATCAAAGGATGAGTAATATTCGTGAAGACTCATAATTTGAATAAGGAGATGATTGGACATAGGAATAGTGAGTGCCCAAGCTCGAGAATATTTGGACTTAAATTTCTTAGGTGTGTTTGGACTGCCTTTAAGACTAAGTACAAAATTATCGATAGGAAGTGATTTGAAATGATTTTGGCTTTATGCTTGTTCAGAAAATTCTGGAAATAATTTTTACCCAACACATATGTCAAGTGGATGGCGATTCTATACATGGAAAGAAATAGTTTCACTCCTAAAAGATATGAATCATATAATTACTCCAAGAATTTCTTTGTCCAAGTTGAAGGTGTGGCAAATAAATCATAAAGTTCTTTTCTGATGGCTCATTACTCATCAGAAGGAGGAACTTGAAAAGCAGAGGCAGATGTGACCAACAATGTGTATAATGAGTGGTGAGAAAGAAAGTTGGCTGGATGGTTTATCAATGTTTTGCCAAGCAGCGTTGCATATTGTATAAAGCTGAAGAGATTATAATGGAGAATGTTAACTAAATAATATTTGATAAAAAATGGTCACTTTCATTATTTATGTGATTTATGATGGAAAGGTTAAGAAGACCAGATAGTGTAGAGGAAGGGAAGACTGGGAGAAAAATGCTCACTATAGGAGCTGATGAACTAGGAGAATCATACAATTTGGAGAAAGAATGGCTAGGAGAAACATGATCGAAAAGATTTGATTAGGCAGGAAAATGTGGAAGGAGAAAAGTCTATTGGCGAAACATATTCAATAAAGTAGTAGATGTAGGGTTGATCTATAGAGATCTTTGTTGAGTCGGAGCATGCACTGTAGAAAGAGAATTAATCAAAGATTCAGAGGATTTTATATGGAAATTTAAAGATTAATGCTTTAATAAATTTAGACGGAACTAGCCCAACACACACACAAGGATTTGGATGCAATGGAGCAGAGCAGAGAGAAGAAAAAAGTAGACATACAAGAGACAATGCCCAAGTGAACTTGACAACCAACTAGATACATCCAACCATCACATAAGTGCATAACAAAACACTAGCAACTCAAAGATGATCCATCAAAGGAACCCAAAGGCTAGTGCAGTTGGTTCTCTGAGCATTGTGGAGTCACAAATCATCTGATGTCTCTTTGACATTCTTCTCACTCCTCCCTTGCAAGTTGAATTCTCTATAATACATCCCAACTACTCTTGTCCAAAAGGAACACATTATGATGTCTATAGTACATCCACTTCCGCGTAACTTAACCTAGGACACCTATTTTCGAGTTTCTCAAATAGACTCACGATGATTCCATTAACGATAAAGAAAAAGATTCTGATGGAAGATCATCGAGAAAGCAATGGTGCAGGGGGCTTATCGTTACCCTACTCTCTAATCACCTTTTTACTTTTTGATGTCAAATGGCATCCTAGTTCCTCTAATATAAGAATGTTCCCTTCTGTGTAGTCAAAATTCTCCAACTAGGTCCTTTCTAAAGTTTCTCATTGATCCAAAGAAATATGAGTAGCAGGCATCAACTCTCGATCGTGGTCACTGCAGCTTGTACTTTTTCTCCCTTCCTCAAGCTTGTGGATAAACTCATTCATTCTTGGCCATTGCATTTTATTGAAGGATGATGTATTAGCATCTCCTGTTCTCAAGATAAGTTACCCTAGGCTTTGTTGTCACCAGACCTTTTCTCCAGGACCTATTTCAGTAGAATTTTTGATGATGCATATCTTCTTATAGCTCCAATAAATAAATTAACAATGATGCAATATTCTTTAGTGGTCTTTAATTTGATGTTGATCCTGTGAATGCTTAGAAAATGAAATCAACTGCAATAATAACTGTGAGGCTTGTCTTACCGTTTGGCCTCTTAGTGGAATCATCTTCTCAAATCATTTTTGTATATATCATATTGTCTCTGTGTGGATATGCTTTTTTGATATCCACATCTATCAGGATGCGAATACTGGTTCAGGATATGAATACAGGATCTGAGTCAGTTCACATCTCTAATTAGATGTCGCTGTAATTTTGTTCATGGTGGAGCCAGTGCTCTAGATCATGAATACAAACTCAAGACTTGCCGTTGATACTAGTTTTCAGTCCATCTGCAACTATAGTTTGACTGATAATCTTCACGTGACACACCTTTTTGTTTTCTTGACCATTTGTTATGATTTTCTTCTGAGCAGTTTTCCCCTCATTTTGGTATATTCTTTTTCAATTGGAGATAGCATAAGGATATGCAAAAATGATCTAAAGACCTGACCGATTCTACGTTGATGTTTGAGGCAAAAAAACTACAAAATATTTGGTACTTTTACATTGTGAAGTAAACCATAAAATTCTACTAACCCAAAATAGGAAACTAGAAAATGAGAAGTTGAGATAGTTGTATGCCCTTTTTCTAGATGTTTGAGTCTTGATTCGTGATCCCTTTTTCCCTCTTGTGAATCGAATTCTTCCATTTCTAAGTAAACCCACTTTTCTGGTATCTCAAATTTCTTCTCTGATTGATGACCTGATAGATGGGTCTTTTCAAGCAAGCTTTCACGCTAATGAGTAGTTCTAGTCTTTTGGGCTGTGTCTCTAGTTTATATTTGGAGAGTCATGGAGATCCTATTCTGGGAGAAGGCAGAGAAATAGACGTATCCACCATTTATATGGCAAGGATGTCACATTTAATTTTATTTTATATAGTTAAAAGGATGGAGAATTGAGTTCAGGGGTGGGTTGAAGTACATATGACCAGAATAAGAGGTTTATATTATCGCTTCCCACACACGCCAAGAGAGAACTAATTTCCACCAGCCTGCACACATTATCATGTCCTCTGTACATTATTTTGTCAGTCTTGGTCTTTATGTATGTGCTATTGTGAAATGCTGACAACTGAGTGGAGTCCCATGCCATATTGATGTATGTATTGAGTTTCAAATGGCTTGAAGTTTTTCAATTTTTTGTCGATTTTACCTTCTGAACACTGCAATTGAATCTTTAATACTCTCTTTTAGAATAGGTTGGTAATCTTTCAGAACATTAGCAACCAAGCAAGAATTTCATTGCAACTACAAATGAATATCCAACAAAAATTCAGAATTGATAGTTCAAGTATAATCTAGGATTGATACAAAAGTGAAATGCATCTTGTCACCTTGTAAAGTAGATATTCAGTTTCTTCTGTTCTTTGTATGCCATCATTTTCCCCCTGTGCTTCTGCTCAGTTCTCTCAAACAATTTTCTTGAGTTCAGCTGCATAATTCTATTTGCAATTTTCACTCTAAGTTTTCGGATTCAACTCTTTCGATATCATATTGATAAAAAGAAGTGCCTTCACTACCAAGAGCAGAATGTTTACCTCTATGTGATGCATCTCCACAGGTCACATGCAGAGAGTGAGATCGGGTTTTGGCATGACGATGCGTATGAGTCACATGATTGCTTAGTTTCTGAAAGAAGCATAATAAAATAATAGGAGAAAGGGTGTGCATTCAAATAGGTATGGCCTTATAACTGTTAGTTTTAGCCATTTTATGTGAAGTAAGTTTTAGGAATGTAATGATCCCACATTCACAACCATCTTCATTCTCCCGTTGTCTTCTTATTCTCCTTTGCATGTACTACACCATCAATTATGGGTCTGTTTGGTTGTCGTAACTGGCCGTAATTCGTAGTTGTAATTGGTAAAGTCTTTTACAATTATAAATGAGTTACATGTATATAAATTTACGGTGTTTGGTTGGTAATATAAAATTGTAAAGTGGGAAAGTGTATTGTACTTTACGGTATTGGTTGTCGTAATGTATAAGTCGTAAGTGAAAAAGTTGACCACAAAATTAACTATTTGGTGATTTTAAAAGTTTTAATACTGCAAATAAATATTAAAAAAGTTAAATATTAAAATTTTTAATATTAATATAAAAAAATAATACAAATTTGTATGACCACAAAATTAACTGTAATTGGGCTGTAAGTGAGTGGTAACTGGGTTGCAAGTGAGTGTTAGTTGAGTTACGTAAGTCTTTTACGAATTACGGTCCAAACAAACGCCGTAGTTGTAACTGAGTAGTAAGTCATTTACGAATTACGGAGTTTTACGCGAAACAAACGGCCCCTATATTGGCTATACTTTCTGTTCATCCCTGTCATACTTGAGACGAAACAGAGTCGTATTTGTTCATCAGCTAATGGTTGAAAAGTGGGAACAAGCTGGTCAAGGGATAGGAGGTAATTTTCTTAGATGCTTATTTTGGTGCACCTGACATCTGAATGCTTGTGGCCATCAAACCTTCCCTGGACTCTCCATTGAATCAACGCATCATGATGATAACACTCTGTTTCAATATCCAAGAGGAACTTTGTGGAGTAGTAGAGTGGAAACTACAGGAATGAGGAGATCCAGGGTTTGAATCCCAGTGCGGTCACCTAATGGTTTTCAAATACAGAATATGCTAATCTGAAAGGTTTGAAGTCCAGAATTGCCTTGGTTAGTTCTCTAATCAACAATGTTCACTCTATTGAATAATTTATTAATCTGATTGTGGTTGTGGTTATCAGTATTGAATTCAGGAATTCACTTCTAGAAAATTTACATATAAATCTGTACCTACATGACAAAGGCAGGGCCTTTGTCAGTTTCTTTGGTTTTCCTGGTCAATTTCCATCCATGTCATGTGTTTTCTTTTCTTTTTTGAACAAAATTTCATGTGTTAATGCAATGCTGGAAGGAATGAATCAAATGGCATGTTGTGTGCTTGGTAATTGGGGAGTTGCTGTCAACTATGAGAGACTATATTTATTGATATTGAAAAGAATTACAAAACTACAATTCATAAAGTCATGAGTAATTCCCCTTTATATAAATTCATACAAGTCCAAATTTTATTTAAACTATGACTTGTAATACTAATAGGACTATATAAGATTTCAAATCAATAACTAAATAACTGCTACTAATATATCTAACACTCCCCTCAAACTCAAGATGATATGACATTGAGAGTTTGTGCAACAAAAAAACTAAACGAAAAAACAAATATGGAAACTATTAAAAAGCTAATGCCGATGTCGATGCTGAACAATTGAATTGCTAATGCCGAAATACTAATTGTTGATATAGATATTGAATTGTTGATGTTGATGCCGCAAAACTGAAGACAACCAGTCCAAACGAACTCAAATGATCCTTTCTTGGAATTTAAAAGATAATCTGATCGGGAATCAGGCGACTCTGATTTACTGATTTGAATTTAGATTTGATAAGATCTGCTTGAAATTTAGGATTTATTTGAATCTAGATGTGCTTAGATTTGGTGAGATTTGATGTTATCAACAATTGCACTATAACACATGTGTTGTAGGCTATATATAGTCACGAGTGATCTTTGAAAAAATTATTGAATAATTATGAAAATTTCTATAAGCTATTTGTTTTGGTATTGGTTTGGATCCCCATGAATTGAATTATAGGCGGTGAAGTCAAGATTCAGGTTGCGATCCGTGATCATATCAAATTCCACTATTCTTCCCTAATTCCACCAAAAATCTCACCACAAACCCTAAAATCACCCCCGTCCCATAGCAACTTGGTATCAGAGCTGAACTTTCTAAAAAAAAAGAGGAAAATAAGAGAGAAAAGAAAAGAAATAAAAAGATAAGAAAATTAAAAAATTTACTTTTTCGTGAACGGTAATTTTATTGTTCCATGAACAGTAATTTCACTGTTCATCGGCACTGTTCATGCAAAGCAGGCCTGTTCGGAGTTCGATTCGAGTTCCGTCTGAAGTTTTGGATGTGTGACTGAGTCCTGGAGCCACTGAAAAGATTTATGACAGTTGGATAGAAGATCTAATCTCCACAAGTCTGTGTTTGATGCCAGTATTGTTCCTACGGCAGAAGATCAACGTTTCAGGCCACATTTTCAGCCTGAATTAAGTCCGGCTCGTGCCGTTGAAATTCTTGGGTAACTTCTGATCTTTATGTACTGAATTTTCTACATGAGTTTTTACTTCTACTGTAAATACATATATACTGATGGTGATGAAAGGGAAGAGGAAAGAGATATGTATGCGGCTCTCCCATATTTTTGAGAATCTAATGATCATATATATTATGTATGAGGAGTGACAAAGCAATCTTATAATTTTCTTCAATTATTTTATTCTGATGTTTGAGCAGAAGTACCATTATGCTCAAATGAAGCTGGTTGGACATGCTTATTGGTGGTGGAAATACAACAATATCAACGATCAATGTTTGGTTCGTTTTACAAGATCATCTTCGTAGTACGTATGCTCGACACCTTCTTTATGCATCGGAGGCAGACTACAATGTTGAGCAAGAGCCCGAGCCGAGAGCTGATCATTCGCCGATATCTGCACGAAGCTCCTAGATGAGATCCGAAAACTTGTAGCAAGCCAGACTTTAAAGGTTGATGTAGTTCAGAGCCAGACGTTAATGTGCCAGACATTATTGATAAGTCAGAGTCGGAGCCAGAGCCAGAGGTTGTAGATGAGCCCGATTCAGAATCAGAAGTGGAATGGGACTAATGTTGATCTTCTAGCAGAGCCTACCATGAAGTTATGTTCGTCAGCTATGGGGGTTCTCTTATCCCTGAGATCACCTGATGTATATGATCATTTGCAGGTCTTTCTAAAGGCAACATGGTTACGGGAGGTTGGGTTTCTTATGGTGCAGAGTAAAATCGGTCCAGTCTTCAACATGAATGATTTGTCTTGGCATGCTACATGTGTCTTGTTCGAGGTACCATCGATCAAAGCCGGTTGGTCATGAAAATTGGTTCCATCTCCACCATCTTAGTTCAGCCATGATGCATCAGTGTTGATTTTCCAACCACCACCTTGACCTGATTGAGAATTCATGATGTGATTCGACCCGATTGTGCTTACCTTCTACCTACTACTACATTCATCGGGGATGAATGTTTTCAAGTCGGGGAGAATGACGGAGAATCGGACGGCTCTGATTTACTAATATTTATTCAGATTTAGAATTTAGATTTGAATTTAGATATGATTAGATTTGCTTGAGATTTAAGATTTATTTGAATTTAGATGTGGTTAGATTTGATGTTATCAATAATTGTGCATATAGTACACGTGTTGTAGGCTATATGTAGCTATGTAGTGATTTTTGAAAAAAATTATTGAATAATTATGAAAATTTTGATGAGTTATTTGCTTTGATATTGGTTAGGATCCTGGATTAAATCATAGGCGGTGAAGCTAAGATCCGGACTGCGATACATGATCATATCCAATTTCATTGTTTTCCCCAATTCCACCAAAATCCCATCACAAACCCTAAACCCCTTCCGTCCCACATCACAACCAATCCAATAAACTCAAACGAACCTTCTTTGAGATCTAAAACAAAGTCAAACGATCTTCTCTTGAGATCTGAAACAAATTCAAACAATCTTGTTTTGAGATCTAAAATGAACTCAAACGATCTTCCCTTTGAGATCTGAAATGAACTCAACAGATTCTTTCTCGCGGCTTCAGACCATCTCCTCTTGAGTCCTTAAACAACTCTAATGATCCTCCATTGGAATCTGAAACAAATTCTAATGATCTTCTCCTAAGATCTCAAACGAACTCAAATGATCCTCCCCTAGGACCTCAAATGATCTCTACTGCATGACACAGATGCTTATTACTTGCTTAATTTTTTATAGAGAAGTTACCTATCTTGCTTCATTGTGTGAAACGTAGATTTTATACTGCCTAGTTGGTTTTCTCAGTTGTGCTGAGTAATTACTTGTTGCTTAGTTTACACTTTTAATAGTTTTGTATAATGTAGTAATACTAGCTTGCCTCTTGAATCATGCCAGTCCCAGGTGTTTGCTGTTGCCTTCGCTGTTCTTGCTGTTGATGCTGTCATTCTGACGTTAAATGTCCTGCTTCTGGGTGGGCACATAATCTTCTCCCAGAGCATCAGTGTTCTAGAATACTACCTGTTCCCTTAGAAGTCGGTGCTCTCATCTGCATGCTGAAAGACAATGTTATAATGAAAATAATCGTGGTGGCAAGAGCGCTTGCTTGGAGCTCATGGGCAGTTTACCCTTTCATGTTTTCAGCTGTCATGCCATAGCGAAGGCCCTAGCTCTCTATCCAGTGTTCCTCATGTACATTTCTGTTGGATATTTTATTGTTGCCATCGGTTAACGCACAGGGACTGATCATATTTACAAGCAATGCATCTCTCTTGATGAATCACCAAGCGACACACAGGTATGGAGCAATATTTTCTTGTCATTGGTTTTTTAGTCAATTTATTTTTTAATTTATTTTGATTTGGATATTTATTCAGTTGTAAGAGTTTCTCTTCTTTATTTTTGAAGCATGCTTGTCATCTCAGAAGTTTTATGACCTTGCTCTTTTCTTCGGCAGAGAAATATAAGCTCTTGGGAATTATGGAAAAGTATGGTTTCTTAATATTTATGAAAATAGAAAATGAAATGGTTAGGTGTCACAAGCTAAATTATCTGTTTGCATTTGAAAACATTGCAAATTAATTTATGTCTTGTGTAATTTCTATTTGTAGATCCTTTTTCAATTCTTTTCTTAGTTAAACTAGCATACACTGTGGTATACTGGTATGGACACTTGTGTTATTAAGCCATATTCCCATTTGACATGACAATACTTGGATACACCTTGGATGGATGTAGGGGACACTTTTTTTTCCTTCTAGTCTTTCTTTGTTTTTGTGCGCACGCGCGTGCGCGTGTTTGGAGGGTTTACCTATAATCTTGAACTCAAAGCCAGCTGATGCGCGCGTTTTGGAGGGTTTACCTATAATCTTGAACTCAAAGCCAGCAAGTGTCAGCACAAATGTTTGGTACTTAGAGGCCAGTGGCAAATTCTAAATGCCATTTGCAATTTGAATTGGTCATATTGGGGGGAATCGTCAAGATGCTAATATGAAAACATGGAAAGTTAAGTTGAAATTACTATTCTAGAGATGTATATTAGGATCTCTTGAATTAGAAACTAAACTGAGTGCACATTGTTAACTAAAACTAGTGGAAATCAGTTAGTATTTAAATTCTGTAAGAATCGGCACTAGTTTCATAGTATGATTGCTTGCTTGATACTCCCTAGTGGGGATTTCAAAATGAGAATGAAGGACCACTGAGAGTAGTTTGAGTAAGATTGCGGAGCGTATATTTCCACCCCAAAATGTGATTAAAGCACCCCACTTATAACCCTTTATCTTGAATGACCCTTTTACCCCAATTAAAATTGACTCATATACCCTTAAAATTTTAATTATATTAAAACAATCAAAATTGATGAAGGCACCCCCTATCTTATGAAGGCACCCCCACTCAAAGCGACAAAGGCATCCACCATATCTTCTTCCTTTTTCATTCATCCAACTCTCAAGCTTCAAACCCTAAAAAAATTTATCCACTCTCACACTTAAAATCAACTTACATTTCGTCGTGAGCGTTAATGAATAAGCAACTAACAACTCCAGAGCTTGCCAACACTGAGAAGGTTAGCTTTTAACGATTAAAATCGCCCAAAACATAAATTTTGGGGAATGGGTTTCGTCTCCATTCGTCGCTCGATTGCCGAACAAATAACATATGTTCCGGTAAACCACTGAACATATGATATTCGTTCGGTAGATACAAACCGAACAGAGAATTACAGCAAACATTGTAATTCTCTGTTCGGTTGACAGCCACCGAACATAGACTAACATGTTCGGTTGGTCTCGGCTGAACATGTGCTCTCTGTTCTGTGGATCTCAGCCGAACAAAGACTTAATGTTCGGCCGAACTTACCGAATAGAGAGCTTTCATTGTTTTTTTGGTCCGACATAC
Source organism: Agave tequilana (assembly GCA_038442645.1). Lineage (NCBI taxonomy): Eukaryota > Viridiplantae > Streptophyta > Magnoliopsida > Asparagales > Asparagaceae > Agave > Agave tequilana. The sequence goes on along the minus strand of JAVJIF010034258.1, from coordinate 19,550 downwards.
AGAGTTAACCTTGTGTTTTTCATATGAACCATTTGCAGGAGTAGACTTCTTCTCGATATAGCAATGTTGGTGCTGAGCTTACAAGAGTTGATTACGGTGAAGACTTCACCACGCATGAGATTTTGAAACTCGAGAGACATTGATAAAATGGGCTCGAGAAGTTGAATGGCACAAGGATTTTTCCTCATTGTCAAGAGATTTGATGTCTCTAGAGCTCGGAAAAATAGAAGGGTACTCATAAGTTGTGATTGAGAAGGAACTTATAGAAATAGAAATGTGAAAGCTCAAGATAAAGAGGGGGAATGAGTACAGGAAGTAAGAAATGAAGTTGTCCATTTCTACTGAAGGGCAAGGAGTTGTCCAATACAATTGGGTGAGTTCTTATAGTTATGTGGTAGTCATAACCATTTTCCCCATCAAAAATTTGAAAGGACATTACTTTGCCGGTAGACTTTCAAAAGAAGAAAAGAACTTGGTTGTATATTTGTCGAAGACTCTTATTCGGCTAAGAGACATTTTGAATATATTGAAACAAAGAAACAATCTACTGAGAGCACATTGAGGACAATATACAATGCAAGGCATAAGTTTAAAGTCGTGGAGTATGCTAGAAGGTCACAAATGCAGCAACTATTGAAGAATCATTCCGAACACGCATGTATTGAGATTCACATGTGTTGTTTCGATGCATACACTGTGAAAAATATACTTTGGGCTCACCCAGCTAGCATTGATTTGTTGCATGCATTCCCTGGGTCTTGATAATGGATTACACATACAAGACTAACAGGTATAGGTTACCGTTGATGGAGATCGTTAGGGTTACAAGCATTGAAATGACTTTTTCTATTAAGTTTACCTACCTGAAAGCCGAACGAGAAAATAACTTCAGATGGTGCTCGGATAGACCGAGGTCGTTGATGCATGATTGTCAAATTCCATCTTTTATTGTCACTAATAGAGATTTGGCATGCATAAATATCGTAGAGAAAATATTTTCAGAATCTCGTCATTTTTTGCAGATGGTATATAAAAAAAAACATTCTTGCTCATTGCAAGAAAATTTTTGACACCAAAGAGAGATTTGACCTCTTCATGGCTTTATGGAATCTAATGGTGATGGTCGATAGCGAGGAGGAATCTTCTCGATTGTGGGGTCGGCTAAAAGAGGATTTTCGTGATTTTCCTAAGGTACTTGAATATGTGAAGACGACATGGATCGATAAGTATAAAGAGAGATTTGTCACATGTTGGACTGACATAGTGGTGCATTTTGGAACTACCACAACCAACCGGTATGATTTGGTCACTCTTCTATCTAATATAATGAGTTTTGTTTTTTCAATATATTGCTATTGTCATTCATTTAAACTTTTCAGGGCTGTGAGTCCACATGCGAAACAAAGAGATACTTTTTCTTATCAGTTGGGAATTTTGAGACATATTGATCCAAGATACATGCATTGTTGGAGTTGCAACATACATATATAAAGGCCTCGTTCGAGAAGAGCTGTAATGTTGCACTACACAATTTTAAGCCATCTCAATTCAAGCTTCTGCGTGGTGTTGTGTCCATTACTGCATTGAAAAAGATTATCGATGAATCCAAACTTGTTAGCACCGTCGGTGTGGACACTGAAGCTTGTAAATGCTTATTGAGAAAGACACATGGCTTATTGTGCACACACGAGCTGTTCGAGCATTATAGAGTCAACATGCCTATGCCAACAAATTACATTGACCGTTACTGGAAGAAACCAGACACGTCTCTGTTAGCACCTAGGGATCTTGAAGCGGTAAAAGACCTAGATAAACGTTTGCTAGATGAATTTGAGATGATCAATCAACATTTTTATAAGTCATGCTATTCAAAAAAAAAACTAATATTGTTGAAGAGAGTGTGCGAGCTGGTTGTACCTACTACTTCATCCTTATGAAACCTGAGGTGAAGATTAGAAAACACAATAAGCATATTCTAAAGCATGAAGTATCAACTCGTCAATTACCATCTCAATTCGAGCTTGTGGAATTCGCACAAGATAGTTGCTCGACACCCACTTCTGGAGCTTTAATCCCATTATGCCCACAACCTAGCAGGCGACCAAAGCAAAAGTATTTTATTATATAGATGTATGTTGAGGTGAAAATTTCGAGTAAATATTATATAATAACCATCTTCAAATCTTTTTATGTCGTAGGTTGTAAGGCCAAAGCGCTTATATCTGAATGTGAGTACTGGACACAATTTCCTGAACCAACGCGCCCGTTTATTATTTATATAAAGGACAATGTAAGCAGATGAAAATTGTGAATATCGAGCCATTGTGGATTTGCTCGATTTTGGGGGAAGATGGATTGGCCAAAATCAGATGTGATATGCTACAAGAAATTAACATCTATGCACACTTTTATTTAGGCGTTTATAGAAGTGCAGAGCGTGTGGAAGAGATCAGACAATCACTGAATAAATAGAAGGCGAAGCTCCATCTACCAAGTGGATGGTCATGCCAATATGGGATATCTTATAGCATCTCACTATAATGTGGTGTTCATATTGTTATCATTCCATCAGTGTCTCACTTTCTTACCGTTAAGGATTGAGTCAGTCCCTTAAACCGCACGTCGAAGCATTTCAGTGGGGTTTGTCAACAACAACTATTTTGTTGGGGTTATTAACATATCCAGGAAATTCGTTCTTTCGTGGATTTAATAATTTTTTGTTTAGACGAGTTCTATTTATATGCAGGTACATCTAAGCAAGGGATATCCACTACCCCCGATTCCATACAAGTGGCAGCAAAAATGATTTTCAATTGCTAATGGATGGGATGGCGGTTACGAGAAACAACTCCAGATGTATTCGGATTTGTTTAGCAATGAGTTGATGGATGTACAATTGAAATTGACTAAATTTTGTTTGTGTTGTAATATTTAATGGATGTATTTCCAATTGCTAACAAAATTTGCTAAAATTTTTTTTGGTTGGTTGTGTTGTCACATGTTGATGGATTTTCAATTGCTAAAAAAATTTGTTCTGTTTGGCCGTGTGCGACCAAACAAAATCAAACTGCTCCGCCGTGCACGACCGAACAGAACCATACTGTTCAGCCCTGCACGGCCGAACAGAGCCCTTTGACCCATTCATTTAATACACATATATGCAATAAGCAAATAATACCTAAAATCATTTTGAACACAAACATATCTGAAACAGACGCACTACAAAAACATACGCAATCAAAATCTTCCAAAGTATGTGAAATCGTTCAAAACACAACCATATAATTTTTTTTGACATATACATCTCCACATTTGGACATAAAAATCTCGTCATGTCTAAATTTACTTCTACGCTCACCTCGTCGTGCCTCCTTCTGAGTCGGCTCGGCCATTGCAGAGGCCTCGAATTGGCCAGTCTCAACGCCCTTAAATGCATCAATCATCTCACGCAACGTCTGGTATAGGGTCGGCACAGTGTGTGGTTCAGATGGTCCCAGTTGGAGTACGGGTGCGAAAATCTCTCTAGCATGAGCTATTCGCTGCAATGAAAATATACAATATGTTAATAATAAACGGGGTTAAAACAATTTATTTTTATATGTTTGTCAGAAAAATGTATGTTACTTGTGCAAGCACAATGGCATCAACATCCTCACCATGTGTATGCCCAACATCCTCACCATGTGTATGCCCAGAAGTCAAAGACTTATTAGACGGATTTTGTATGATTGGATGAAATATTCGTCGAAACTAGTTCATATATCTGTTTACAATGTCCTATTGGTACCTCACTTCTACGCTCCTTTCCACACGCGATAGTGTGTGGGACTGCCAGTTGTCCCATAAACTATCGCTCTATGTGTAGGGCACATGATATTTATTTGCAATCTATCCTCTTCTAACCTTCTCCGGACTAAGTGGCGAGGGTGGGCTAATCTGAACCCTACCAAATTGTCTAAGCACCATTTCTGAATGGTAGAATTTGAGTACATTGATGCACTTTAGACAACCACTGAAAAACAAATTGGATGTAGTGGATGATGATACGTGGAATCCTGGTATGGATTCCATTCCACCTACAAATGAAAACAAGTATCGTTAATATAAATTCTAATTAAAAAAGCATTGCAATTATGTATGACAATAACTTATCTCATGCGCCCGCAAGCAATCAAGTGACTCACGTATTGCTTGCAGGTTTTCCAATGCGCTCCTCGCCGATCCACGTCATATCACATGTACGCTCGTGAAAGATCATTTGTATAGCTCATGTTATGTGGGGACGCAAGTTGGGAAAATACTCATAGATCCATTCTTGTTGATCAAATCACATCATATAAAATATTATGCCCATAACCATGTGAAAGATTTAATAATACTTTCAGAAGTGACAAATATCTAGCAATCTACTAAACTCCATCTTTTGAAGCATATCCTAGATGCCTGTAAAGGTATATTAATGCAGCAGCTTCCCAGGCATAAGATGACCCCTGACTGAGGTCCCCAAATAATTTTAGGTAGTCGATGGAAACCCTCGTTCCACTCTTGTCACTGAAGAGAGTGCAGCCGACCAAATACAACAGATAAGCTTTGGCATTGCACTCAATACGTTTATCTAATGCAGAATCCGTGACATTGGAAAACTTTGATCGGAGTCATTCCAATTGAACTGAGCTACCCCAACCATGCCTAACTCATCATCTGCTTCTTGAGGCGACACACCAAGTAAACTAATAAACATTCCCATGGCATCAGTTGTTCTCTGGGGCATGTTCGCGGAGCAACCCATCACCGATATGCCCACAAGTATGGGAACGTCGTCCAGTGTGATGGTCATTTTACCGAATGACATGTGAAAAGTATTCGTTTCCGATTGCCACATCATTCCACGAATGCGTAGATAACAACCCTATTTGCCTTCAGTAGGAAATGCTTGTCAACCCTTGCAGTCCGGATTGTTGAATATACATAATAAAACGGTGATTTGGTATGTTATCATCCCATTCCCAATCACTCAATTTTGCTGTATGAGAGATGCATTTGAGTGGTTCTCTCTTGAAAAATTTGTTGTTAGCACGATAACATCAACCGAGTTTCATCATATATTCAACTAAAAAAAAAAACTTAAAATTAAGTTCTTACATCGCCATTCCAGATGTATGCCGCTATATGAGTTTTATAACTCCACAGTAATGTAATGTCGGCTGGATCACCCGTAATGGCACGATCAACTCTTCCGACTCCTCTCCTTCGCCCTCTTCTATTTGGGGAACGTCCTCTGTTTCAGGAATGATGGTAGATGAGAACTCACCTCGTCTACGAGTCTTTCCGAGAACGTAGGATGGACTCTAGAGGGGCTTACAATATCCATACTTGTGATGGAGGAAATATGAACATTTTAAAAAAAATTGTTCTGACGAGTGCATATGAATTATTTATTGTTCGGTCGGAAACAACTAAACATAAGAATTCTGTTCGGCCCTGTCCGCCGAACAGAATTCATCTGTTCGGTCTAAGATGACCGAACAATGTAACAGTTGTTCGGTTGTCGGCCGCCGAACAACTGTTAAAATGTTCAGTTGTCTTCGACCGAACAGACGCGAAAATCATAGCGAACCCATTGGCCATTTTTGAATTTTTTTTGAGAAATTACATTAATAAACTATATATATATATATTTTTTGTTTTTACCTACAGATACAATAGATCATAACTCTAAAAGGGAAATACAACTCATCAAATTGAACAATTCAACCCACATTTCATGAATTTGTGAAAAATCCAAAAAAATCTCAGAAAATATCTACAGAACGACAATTGATGTGGCGTGTCGATGGTGGTTGCGGGTTGTCGACGGCAGCGTGTCAACGGCGGTGGTGAATGACGTCAATGGTTGTCTGAGTATAAGAGGAGATCTGAGAGAGAAGAGAACTCAGAGATAAAGAGAGGGAAGAGGGAGAGAGATGGGGGAGGGGTGTTGATAGTTAGAGGGGTAAGATGATAAGATTGGGGGTGCCTTAATCCATGAGGTTCTTTAATTACATTTTGGGGGTGAAAATATCTGCATCCGATCGGTTACCACAGCTGGAATCAAGTTTGCAAGTGTTGATAAGCTTCTTGATGTGTGCAAATATTGTAGTAGTATTTGATGCGACATGTTGATTTTTGGTTCTTAGTGGTCCAAAATTTAAAACCTAAGACCCATTGGCATGTGTTTGTAGACGTTGGACGGTTGTGATCCAGCCTGCTGGATATTTTGGCATTATGCAACAGCTACAGACTGGAGAAGAATCACACATATTGTTAAAAAAAGAGGGAGGAGAATATATGCCTTCAATCTCAATATCAGAAACCCATGTGAAGCTTAAAGCCTTTGCAGCTTGTATTTTATTTGCCAGTTCTCAGAGTCTCAGACCTTTTCACTCTTTTCTCAGGAGATTAGATTCTCTCTTTATGAGAAAAAATTAAAGTATTAACTGGGAGTACGTGCATGCTGTGTGTGTGTTGGGTTGGTGGGGGTGGGGGGGGGGGGGGGGGGGGGGGGGGGGGGGGGGACGAGAGAGGGAGAGAGAGAGAGAGATAGAGAGAGAGAGAAAGGGAGAGAGAGAGAGAGAGAGAGATTTGTTCTGTGTTTGTGCACCTGTTTTTAATTTTTATTTCATGAGCCATTAGCTTATCTTGGGGTACATAATTACACACTAGTGAAGCAGTTTAGTGCATTATCCTGTGGACATCAAATGGAGATTTTATAATACTATCAAAGAGAGAGAGAATAGACATTATGTAAGTCATTGTTTCACTCCTTTTGTTTTGGGAAAGCTCCAGGGATTTTGGTTGCTGGGTCAATGCAAGTTTTCCTCCTTCCTGAGAGCCAGAATTAATGGGCTATGCAGGTATGTTTCTTTTAAATGCTTTCAGCTTTTGCTAGTTTAATCCACTGGCCTCCTACTACTTGCCAAGCACAGTATTCTTAGTATTCTCCCTTCCTCAACTCCAGAGCCTATTTAAAAGGAACTTTTCTTCGATGAAACATGCCACCTTGTTTATGGAAGTCTTTAAAATCCTACCTGCTCTCTCTCTCTCTCTCTCTCTCTCTCTCTCTCTCTGGTTACTTGTAGACTGAGGCTTACTTGTGCTTGCATGGAGTTTTGCTTGCATGGGGACAATGATCAGTGAGGTCAGAGGAAAAGCGCCCCACAAGGATACAGAGGAGAGGTTGAGAGGAGGGAGGCATTGGGTGAAGAGCCTTGAAAAGGATGGAGAGGTGATGGAGATGATATCAGATCCTCTGGTTGATTTGAAAGCCCACATCGGTACTAACAGCTGAAACATGTAAATGAACTTATTAATCTCCGACAATACAGAAAGTGTCAAGATTAGATAACTATTGTTTAAAACCCAACAAAGAGGGGCACTGCAATTCATTTGAGTACGCTCTCTGTGTGCAGTCTGAGATTTTAGAAGCCAGCCTTACCAATTGGTTCACTAAAAGCTGATTTCAAACCATTAGTTTAAAGTGTATTTTAATCTTTTTGTAAATTACTGTTATGTGACAATTTTCTTCTTGTTTTTGGGTGATTAAGACTAACTTCTCCAACTATTTTTTTAATTCATTAAACTACTCACGAAAGAAGAGAGTCCTAATTGGATCTAATTAAATTAAATTATTAAAAACTATGGCTGTAAACTGAGACTGGGACAAATGGAGGCGGCAGAAGTTATCCGTCTGAGCCCCTATTGCATGCAGGGAACAAACAAACAAAAACCTTATTAGACACCTGTCAGAAGATTACTGAGAGCCTTATTAACACCCCCACGTGTTTTCGGTTCATGTGTGTTAGCCACACACACATTATAAAAGAGTCAATCTTGCGTTGATATGTGAATAAGCTATTGGGATTTAAGAGTAGAAAACTTTAAAGTTTTTGTACTTCTTATAATATTAAAAGAGGGTCAATTTTACATGTCAACGCGTGATTGATCCTCTTAATATGTGTGTGTGTGGGGCTCATACACATGAACTGAATCTCAAGATTCTTACCTCAAAATTAATGAAGCGCAAAAGGGAGTGGGTGAGCAATTAGTGTGAGGGAGTAATGGTAAGATTTAGACCAACTTTCAATTAATTCTCCCTTACTCTCTATTTGGGTCTCTCCCTCGGAGAATTGAAGGGAGAGAGGAATTCAGAATGACCATCAGAGACTTGAGCCAGAGATAGTGATGAAGAAAGGTTGAAAGAGGTGAGAAAAACAGAGCATGATAGCATAGCATCTGCTCTGTTCTGCTCTGCTGCATGCTTATATTCCTGTCTTCAATTGTTCAATGTTTGTAGTTCTGCCTTCCTCTCTGCAAGCTCACATGCATCCATCTCTATCAAAGCTCTCTGCATCATCTCTCAAGTGCAGTTTTATTTTCTTTCTAGCCTTTTCTTTTCTGGTCTGAGAGATCATTTAAATTTTGTTGATTGTTACTTCCTGTTTACAGGTATGGGCCTACAAGTCTCCAACCCATCTGTTCTTTTTACACCAGATCTTTAAAAACATCATTCAAACTCTTGTCAAAGGTGAGGGGGAGGAAGAAGAGTAGAGAAACCCCCACCCCCCCTCTATAAATTCTCTCCTCTCCACCACAGAGAGAGGAAGTGGAAGTAAACCCATCTCTTGTTTCCTCTCCTCTCAAGTCTCTCTCTCTCTCTCTCTCTCTCTCTCTCTCTCTTCCCCCCCACCCCCCCACCCCGCCCCCCCACACCCAAAATTTCAAGCTTTTTCACCTTTTTTTTTTACAGGAAATAGCGGCAAAAAACCCACCGCTTATTATTTCCCTTCCAAATTCCTATATTTCCCAAGAAACAACCCAAATTCCCAGCTTTCTTCACTCTCCTCGCAAAGAAAACCATAGAAGTCATGAAGGAGTTTTGGACTTCGTTAGCCTCTCTAATGGGCGTTTTCGCCTTCTGCCAGAGCCTCCTCCATGCCGTCTTCCCTCCCGATCTCCGCTTCGCCATTGCAAAGCTCTTCCACCGCGTCTTCCGCTCGTTCTCCACCTACTGCTACTTCGACATCACCGAGATCGACGGCGTCAACACCAATGAGCTCTACAATGCAGTCCATCTCTACCTCAGCAGCTCAGCTTCTGTCTCGGGCTCCCGCTTGTCCCTCACCCGTGCTCTCAACTCCTCCGCATTCACCTTCGGCCTCTCCAGCAATGACCGCCTCGTCGACACCTTCAAGGGCACCACCGCGATTTGGGAGCACGTTGTCACACAGAGGCAGTCTCAGACCTTCTCGTGGCGGCCTCTGCCCGAGGAGAAGCGTGGTTTCACCCTCAGGATCAAGAAGAAGGACAAGCCCCTCGTTCTTGAACCTATCTTGATCCATTATGGAGAGGGCTGCCGAGCTCCGGAGGAAGAACCAGGACAGGCTTCTCTACACTAATTCTCGCGGCGGGGCGATGGACACGAGGGGCCACCTGGGAGTCTGTTCCGTTCAAGCATCCGAGCACATTTGGTACATTGGCGATGGACCCTGCGAGGAAGGAAGAGATCATGGATGATTTGAGAGATTTCGCTGGGGGTAAAGCTTTCTATGAGAGGACTGGTAGGGCTTGGAAGAGGGGTTACCTTCTTTTAGCCCTCCAGGCACTGGCAAATCGAGTATGATCGCTGCGATGGCCAATTTCCTTCGCTATGACATCTATGATCTTGAGCTCACTGAGGTCCACACCAATTCTGAGCTCCGGAAACTCTTGATGAAGACAACTTCTAAATCTATCATTGTCATTGAGGACATTGACTGCTCCATCAACCTCACCAATCGGAACTCCGGCAATGGGGGGATGAAGCAGTCAGTGCCCTCCAATGATCCCATGGGGGCTTCCGAGGAAGCAAACTCGGCAACCAAGTCCATCACTCTCTCTGGTCTGTTGAATTTTACTGATGGACTGTGGTCGTGCTGCGGGAACGAGAGGATCTTCGTCTTCACCACGAATCACATCGAGAAACTAGACCCTGCACTGCTGAGGTCAGGGAGGATGGACATGCACATATTCATGAGCTACTGTTCGTTCCCGGCATTGAAGATTTTGTTGAAGAATTATTTGGGGTTAGAGGAGGGGAGATGATCGATAACAAGCCGATGAAGGAGTTGGAGGAGGTAATTGACAATGCAGAAACGGACGCCGGCTGACATTAGCGAGGTTTTGATCAAGAACAGAAGGTACGAGAAGGAGAGGGCAATGAGAGAGTTGCTGGAGGTATTGAAGGGGAGAATTGAGGGGAAGAATAAGAATGTGGGAGAAGTTGGGAGGAAGGAAAGAGTCGGCGAAGAGGTCGAAGAAGAAGAGCAGGAGAAGAGAGCTCTGGAGAGTCCCAAAGAAGGTGGTGAGGGAATGGAGAACTGCAATGGGAAACTGGAGGAGTTAAACACTGATGAATTTAGTTAAGTTCCATGGTGTTCTTTTAGGTTGGTGATGGTGTTGAGAAAGAGGAGGGTGGAGGAGAGGATTCTGTTTGGAATTTATCTTTGATTTTTGAAATCTTTTTTGTCTGTTGGTGGGCTTTGGGATTGGAAGACAGAACCTTCTCTCTTCTTTTTAATTTTCTCTTGTCCTCTTTCTCCTCTTCTACTTTTGAGAATAAAAAGTTAGTATATGAGCTTAAAAGTGTGTGGGTCTTTTGTTGTCTGCTTGATTGTTTTCCTTTCTGTGTGTTTATCTTCTTTGCAATGTGCATACCAAACAGTATTCAGCCTCTTGTTTAAAATGGCACACGGAACCCATGGTATTTGTGGGTTCAACTTCAGACTTCATATCATGAAAATAGCACTGGTTGAAACTTTGTTTTTTGAGGATCTGAGTCTCTAAGAAAATAACTGTTCTCTAATTCAATCATCATACAAAAACACCACAATAATTTCTGCTTTTTTCTTGCTCCAGTGTTTATAATGGGACGGACCCGACTGATCAAACTAGTCCAGATTTGCAAGTAGGTCCAGGTTTTGCACTTCCAAATTTCACATTCGTTGTGTGATATTGCGATGTGTAGCTCTGAAAACGACTGGAAAGGCTTGTAGTTTTAGAGTGAGTCAGTAGGGCATTCATTCATGCATTGTTGAAGTAGAACTCATGGTAATGGAGTCATTCAACCTCTTTTGGCCAAAAACAACACAAGTGGCCTGACAGTGTAATGTATTCTCTGTTTGCTTGATGGCGAAAAAGCGCAAGAAACTAATCCTTTAGGTGATCATCAGCTAAGTGTTCTCTGAGAGCATAAAGGTGGTGGCCAAGTGATAGGTTGTGGGAGGACATTTGGCGACGAGAATGACCGTTGGCTCTCATCTGTCTAGAGATTATCAAAAGGATTTGGAATCAATGACCCTAAAAAACTGGGGACTTAGTTTTTGTTGGCATTCTAAATTTAGGTATTGAATTACAGAAAATCTCCAATCGGAATTGACCACCTTGTTAAACTCTGTGTTTCTTATTGTCCCAAATAGTGATGGAGATGTCAGATTATCAAAGTGAAATGTGGGAGGCCAATACATAGTTAGATCATTCTATTGATTTCTACTCTTAGGTGTGAAGTTCATCCTAAGATCAAAATTCGTATTTAGTTCTTCGTTCTTGTTATCAAAGACTGTGTCCAATATGAGAGGAGGTATGAAATTGTTTCATCATCTTTTTCCCTATCAATTTACTAGAGAAATTATGAGAAGAAAGATGATGGCTCTGAATATCAAAGGTAGTCTGTGTCCTTGCGGTCTCTGCTGTCTGTGTGGAGGGTAAAGAAACTTACTAAGCCCAGAAGGGAAAATATAATTTATTTGTTATTGCTTTCTTTTGTAAAATCTAGGAGGCAAAAGGATTTGAGGCCGAATCTTTCCACTTAAATACCAATTCTGACGTTCGAATACAAGATCCACTCTGTTGAAGTTGATCTATATTACTTTAAGTATTTATAAATAAAAAAAAAATCAAGTGTTTGAATACCTTTTGCCCATGCATCAAATAGGGAAAACGGACAACTTAAATAGTGAGTTAGTAAGTTAAATAGT
>JAVJIF010034258.1:0-5000 GCA_038442645.1 Agave tequilana | reverse complement strand
TTGGAATGAATTAGGTGAATAAATCCCTCCTATTCTCAAAATAAGAGATAATATTTATGAAGGCGAAAGTAGATTATATTAAATGCCACCTACCCAACACAGGCAAGCGAAGTCTCTCTTGTTGCTGCATGTTCAGCTTACTTTGTAAAGCAAGAAGGTGTACCGTGGACAAACAAATTTGTTGTGTAATCTACCAAGTTTGTTTTCCTACGGGAACTAACACTGTGCCCCCCAAGTTATCTCTCAACATAGAAGCGTCTTCTAGAGATAGACTTGTGTAGTTCCAGAAGGACTCAAACTCGAATTCTTCCCACTCAAATACTAACATTCAACATTCAAATACAAGATACATTCAATTGAAGTTGATATATATTATTAAAGTAATTAAACAATTAAAAATCAAGTGTTTGAATACTTTTTGCCCATCCATCAATAGCGCAAAATAAACGGTCGAAAGTAGTGAGTTGGTTAGATTTATGTCTTTAGATATATAAATTCTCGATCCGATCATTTGATCATGATCTAGACATTTAAAAACTCATATAAACCAATTTTTGTTAGGTTTTAAATGTTCTACACCGTTAAACTAATTAACTTATTAGTTAGGCCGCCTGTTTTTTGTCCTACCTGATGCATGAGCAAAAAGTATTTAAAATACTTGATTTTTAGTTATAGATATTTGAAATAATATGTAGATCAATTTCAATGAAATGAATCTTGTATTTGATGTATGGTTATATATGAGTAGGAAGGATTCGTATCGAATCCTTCTGGAACTACACAAGTCTATCTCGTATCTTTTAATAGAAAAGTTGGGAGAACACAGAAATAGCATTGTACCAATTATTGCAAATCCTTTTAATTTAGAAGAAAATTATTACGGATCTTCTTCTTCTCTATTTTATGATTCTTTCTTCTTTGCACTTATGTTATGTTATCTAATTTGATTTCATAGTGTTTCAAACTAAACAATCGATGAATATTTCATTTTTTTGAAATCCTTTAACATTTCAATCTTAAATTTTTGTTTTTCCCTCCTATAAAAACATCTAAATCAACTCTAATTTTGAATGTTTATAGAATTTTCTTTTGCCTTGCTATAGATTAGATAAGCGTTTCTAGTTCTAGCCCTTTTGTAGCCTTTCTTCTTCGTCTCACCTTCTCTTTGAGCAAATATTGGCGTGAATAAGGTTTCCCTTCATGACTGCGATCATGGTCTTTTTCGTTTTCGAACGAGTCAAAATGCTGAAGCTCTAGAAAATGACACAAAGTCAATATTTTGCGTGACTTCTTTCTAGCTTTAATTAAAGTTTGAAAGCAATGGAAATTGGAGGGAGGGACAAAAGATGGTGAGAATTGTCGTGAACTTCTTGTGGTCCAAAGCCATTTCTTTCATGAGGTTTAAACGTCTATAGCCTTGTTGGCTCTTCTTTTGCTTTAGTCAAGCACTTACCTACCAAGAAAGGGAAATGGAACAGTAATTCTTCCTTTTTTTTTTGATAATATCCTATGCTCGTCTGCTTGAGCAATTTCTCACAATCATGCGTCCTAATTCTATCATCGATATAGATTTGGTGTAATCTCGGGACCATTGCATACTTGATTTCATATATCTCATTATGTTTGTTAACAACTTGCCATGCGAGAAGATTATGCAAAAATATAACTTTCTCGCTTATCTCATTACATCTTATCGAAAAGGTTTTTCTTATTTAGTGAGCCATATGAATAAGCTTTCAATTAATCCAAGTTGTGCCCATTAGTAGTCATCACACATTTTCGTATTGTTGGTTTCTTCAATATGCACTAAATAGTGAAGTGAAAGATACTGAGCAAGAACAGCTGAGTGCCAAAGACTGTTGTGAATCTGAGAAGTGAACGTGAATAGTTTTTGATTATTTTTTTTCCCTTTGCTGTTGCTTTAGTAATGAGCCGAAAAGTGTTTAGAGGCAAAAAGAGGGCACTGAAAGCAACAGGCCCAACATCCACGGACAAATGACTCTGCGCCTACAATGAGGCCGAGGACCGCGTCTTTTCTTGCCTCACAAAGGGTATGGGATCCAATGGGCTTTCGCCGCTACAATGTGCGCAAGGATCACAACTTTTCTTGCCCTTTTGGCTCTCTTTTTATACTCTATTACTTGTGAGGTTCAAAAGCATTGCTCTAAGATGAGTTTGTATTTCTCCTTGATTGCATGCAAGTTGCTCGTTCACAGTGGGGGAACGTTGAAGCTGTAACGGTCCCATCAATTTAATTACCTGAATTAATTTTAATTTTTACTTAATTATCATCAATAATAAAAATTTCTCAGATGATTCAGATAATCATCAAGATTTAATTAAAAATTTAGCAGCATCTCCTCTGCAATATCAGCCTGTCATAATACATCAAAACGGTCTTAACATTATCTCATACAGTTATAATAAAATTTCGGTTTAAAATCGCCTACTTACAGGAGTACTCAACTATTATTAGTTTCATCTCATCAATCCAAGAAAATAATTTAACTCAATAAAAACGATCAACAAAATCGTATCACAATCTCAATTTAAAATAAATGAGCTATACATAACTCTTAACATATATCAATATAAATTTAAATTAAGTTCTGCACTGTTTTCACTAATCTATACAAACTAACATGTTAATACAAGTAAGGATTTAAATATAATAATATCAACTTTTAATGTCCGTCCTGAATTTTTGATGATAATCTGGTGTCATGCTCCCGAATCCTTCAGTTGTATCAATTCAAACTAAAAAAAAGGTAGGCTCAATAGCTTAGTGAGTGATCTAATTTCATACTTAATTAGGGCATGGTATTTAGCAGTGTTAATTATGATTTTAAAAGTCGGGATGTTGCAGGAGGTATAAGAATCTAACGTGCGTGTGTGTGTACTTTGCTAGTTAACCACTATCCAAATTGGAGCCGGAATAATCAAAATTAATATGTCCGTAGGGGCTTCGACCTTGAGACCTTCAAGTGGGGAGCGGCGCTCAACAACCCATGTAGGCACAAGGCCTTGGATAAGAAAAAAATTAAGGAGAAGAATGATTCGAGAAGTAGCTGATTAGTTTATATTGTTGAGTTTGACATGGATGGCTGGGTTTAAAAGTTCCTTCTGAATTTTTGTTGTTCAACTGTCCATTATAGGTGGGAAAATTGCACGAAAAAAAAAAATATTTTCTTGCCTCGTATTTCTTTCTTCCTTTCATATACACAATGTTGTCACTATAAATTTCGTAGCTGTTTGTTTCGATGCGAATAATGGATGAAGTGTATATCACCATCCATGCACTTCTTGTAACAGGAAAACTTCTGTGACAACACATTACAGACAACATCAATTTGTAAAGTTTCACCTAATGATTAGATTAGATTAGATTAGAGTGGCTTTTAAAAGATCTTAAAACCAAAAAAAAGGTAGAGTAGACTCTCATTACAACTTCTACTTACATGCTCCCTTTGTTCCTCCTCCTCTTCCTCGGTTATATAACTAAATAAGATTACCACACAAGTAATCAAGTTCTGCTTGTAAAGTAGCTAGTTAGCATCTCAAAACCTTTACAAAAATTAACACTGTGTTCATCATTTTCTTCACGTGAACACCAAGGGCCAAGGCCTGCATTTTGCTCCCATGCCCCCGATATGATATGGATATGTAGGGCCACACAAGATTCAATCATTTGCCAAAGAAAGTGGCTGAAAAATGACAGAAGGGGGGAGATGCAAGCAGCAAAGATCAGATGTGGAGATCTATCGAGAGAGAGAGAGCGTGTGTGGTGGTGGAGTGAATGATGGATGATCTGTGTTGGAGAGAGTGCAGAATCCCTGCAAACCATGACAAACAACTCCCTGTTCAGACGAGATTCTTCTGTCCGAGAGAGAGAGAGAGATCAGCAGCAAAATTATTATCCTGATCACCACTCTCTGCTGCTCCTCAGGCGCACACAAACCTCCACTTCAGGTCCCTTCTTCATCAATAACCAGAACTGTAATCTAGTGTTGGAGACATCAAAGTTAAAGAGATGCTGGAGGAACATTTGAAACGAGTTTCGGCTGCTCCAGCCCATACCCCATCTCTCTGAACCCCACAAATACAAAGAGATGGGAGGGGGAAGCTAAAGGCAATGGAGTGCTAATCATTCAAAAACTTTGGTCTTTTTAGACCCCAAATCTTTTAGCTTTCATCGAGGGGGGGGGCCTGTTTCCCTCATCATTCTCTCAGGATTCTCTTTTTACTCCACACTTTTCGAGATGGGAATGAGTAGCCGCAGCATTGCAGATTGATTGCAGAGTATCCAAAGATTGCTCTTTTTCCCCCTCCATAATTGGAAATTATGCAATGAGTAGCATTGCGACATTCTCTTGCGCTGCCAAGGCTTTCTGATTTGCCAAATGGGTTTGAATCTAGGCTCAAGATTTATACTCCAAATGGACTGGGACCGAATGTTATTATAGAAATCTCTTTTGAAGTAGTAGTATTGCTGGGCTTGCACTGGCCCATTGTTTTTTAGGCCTGGGCTGGACTTTTGATGGGCTGATCGAACACAAATATATAAGGAATTAGAAAAGATTTAACCATTGAGTTTGGAAAGGCCTGTGCTGGATCACCGTCAAGTTGGACGCTTTGAATATTGTTATGGCACTTAAGGAGTTGAATTGCTTCGGAGGAAGTCTGGACTGTAAAAATTTGTTGCGGAAAGGAAATGCCACGAGAATCTCGCATGTGTTTAGATAACTTTCTTCTTACAATTTTGTGACGAGACGTGCCAGGGTGCCTGTATTGGAGGCGGCAGTAGCTAGGATAATTCTGACTATTAAAAAAAAAAAATTAAGCAAGTGTTTACGCATAAAAAGACTTGAAGACATGCCACTTTTATAATTCACCACAGTGAGACATGCATCTTAAAAAAAATTCACCATTGCTTGCACTGGGGAGAAATTTTTGGTTATCCAAGGGGCCGAATGCAAACGGAAGGAAGATGGGCATAGATT
>JAVJIF010034257.1:0-112421 GCA_038442645.1 Agave tequilana | reverse complement strand
TTTGAATATTTTTTGCCTATCCATCAAGCGGCGTAAAATGGACGGCCGAAAGTAGTGAGTTGATTAGATCTATGTCTTTAGACATACAAATTCTCGATCCGGCTATTTGATTATGATCTAATTATTTAAAAACCCCTACAAACCAATTTTTGTTAGGTTTCAAATGTTCTACACCGTTAAACTAACCAACTCACTATTTAGGCCGTCCGTTTCCCCCCAACTTAATACATGGGCAAAAAATATTCAAAACACTTGATTTTTGATTTATAGATACTTGAATAATATAGATCAACTTCAACGGAGTGAATCTTGTATTCGAATGTCGGATGTTGGTATTGAGTGGGAAGGATTCAGTTTCAAATCCTTTTAGAAGGACACAAATCTCTCTCTCTCTCTCTCACACACACAGAGAGGTCTTCGTGTGAGAAAATTTTCTCACACGAAGTTTGTGAGAAAACCATATAGGAGCGATCATGGGATGCTCCGAACTGTTCATTTTGATCTACATACTTTATTTAGTCTACCAATAGAAAATCACGTGATTTCGAACTTTTTTATCCATGCAACAATGGTTACAAAACATACGTCATATTCGCCGGAGAATAAAGATGTCATTTGATGCATGTGTAAAAAGGCTCGGAACCGTTTTAGTTTTTATTGATAGTTTAATTAGAGTATGTAGATCAAGAAGAAATGTTCGTATTATCCACGGAATCGCTTATATATGATTTTCTCACAAAGCTTATTTTTGAAAAAGTTTCTCATTTGAAATGATATATGATTGTATTTGAGTGGGAAGGATTCGAGCTCGAATCCTTCCGGAGCTACACAAGTCAGAGAGACTTATGTAGCTCCGGAAGGATTCAAGCTCGAATCCTTCCCACTCAAATACAATCATACATCATCCAAATACAAGATATATTTCGTTGAAGTTAATCTATATTATTTCAAGTACCTATAAACCAAAAATCAAGTATGGTAACCGAAGAATGGTAGTGAAGTTTCTCCTCCTCCCTGAGGTTTTTCTCAGTTAAGAGTTTCCATGTAAAATCCTCTATGTTTGTATTGTGTTTTACTTATGTGCATTTCTTCACCCCTATTTTTCAATCTCGCTTGTGGTGAGAATCGACCGTCTGATCGCTAATGACGAAAAATCTCCATCACAATACTCAAATTAGCGAACAATGAAAAATCATGTGATTCTATGCTCTTTTACCAATGCATTAAGTGATTACACAAAATATGTTATATTAACCGTAGAAAAAAAGATGTCATTTGATGCATAGGTAAAAATGTCCGGAATCGTGTGGTTTTCATTGTTAACCTACTTTGAGTATGTAGATTAAGATGAATGTTTCAGATCATCTATGAGGTGGCTGATCGTGGAGTTCGCATGAAGCTTATTGTGAGCCCGGTACTCAATAGAATACTTATGTGTGTGTAGGGCAAGGAAACAATACACGTATGTGTAACTAACTTAAGTTACACATAGCTCTCCCTACCAAACAAAAATAGTTTTAAAATAGGTGATTAGCGGTTTGTAGGGACCACTCACACAAAAATTTGTTTGTATCCCACCTTATAAAATGTTATGTGGTGAAAATTGTTGTGTGTAACTAAGCTTAGTTACACATATATGTATTGTATCCTTCCTCATGTGTGTGTGTGTGTGTACATGTACACACACACACATATAGATATATACATATAGATGTATATATACATATAGACGTATATACATGTATACAGATATGTGTATACATGTATATACATACATACATACATACATACATACATACATACATATACATGTATATATATTTGTATATGTATACACACACATATATCTGTATGTATGTATGTATATGTATAAGATTTTAATACACAAAGGGTGTAACATAAGAGTTTACTTCACCTACGTAGCTCATCCATATTCATAATCCAAATCATTGAATATGATCTACATATTCTAAAACTTATATGGATCAAATTTCATGTGAATTGAAACTTTCTAGCCCACAAAGAAAGCAAATAAAAAAAATCAGCTTCTACAGATCATTTGTTTTTAGAACATAGCATGGAGAGATTAGAAAGTTTCAATTCATATGAAATTTGATCCATATGAGTTGTAGATCATGTAGATCATAATCAATATTTTGGATTATAGATATGGATGGATGATTGATAGAGAAAAGAGAGTAAAAGGAAAATGTTAAGGTTAAGAACTTTTTTCTATTCTCTCGCAGTTAATCCGCTGTAGCAATACCTAAACGGGTCGATCCGTAATGAGAGATGCGATGAAAGCGTTTCTATACGGTTTCTTTGTGTAGAGCTTGGAAAGAAAGATTATGATTATAAAAGAGTTGATTTAATAAAAAGAGATATCATAGCTCATTAATCATCTACCACAACTAAGTACTAGTTTATGAAGACTAAAAATCATATTGAACTTAAAAAAGATTGATTCTAGAATGTTGCTTCAAATTCAAGCAAGATAAGTAAGATAGAAAGCAAACCCTAATTAAAGTACACTAAATAAATTAAACATTAATATATCAAAGTTTCTAAGTATAGCATTGGAAAAATTATTTTAGACTTGACATTAAGCTATCAAAGTATCTAAGCATAAACCAAGAATAATCATTAAATAGTGTAACCCTAAAACTAGTTTAATCTTAATTCATCACTAATTTTCAAGACTCTTAACTTATATCTAGGGTTTCAAACTTGTATAGAACTCAATCAATTCATCTTATAGAACTAGACTTAGTTGGTGGAACGTTAGCAAACTACAAGAGAATTAGTTACTCATATTTATGGTTAAACTAGGCATGGTGATTAAAAGATGCATAAAATAAAGCAAATAAAAATTGAAGAACAAAAATTAAAAGATCAAAAGAGATATGGAAAGAAAATATGAACCTTTACTGAATTATCACCGGTTCAGTACAAAAAGACCTTCTTCTTTTTACAAATCTTCTTCTTCAACGTAAAAAACTCGAAAATATAATAAATTCGGAAAGAAAAAGATCTAGAGAAAACCCTAAACTTGATCTTCTGAGATGCCTCCCCTCTGCTGCTCTGCTTCTCTATTTATAGGAGATTCTAGTGGTAGAATACCTGTAGAACATACTCAGCCAACCATCACGCATGCGGCTTCAAGAAAATCGCGTTTCCGCGCTTTTCAGGAGGAAACACGGCAGTGTGGTGGAGTCAGGGTATGCGTTTTGGGCTGTGGCTTTATCTCGTCCGTCCATGTGGAGATATATCCTTAGAACTTTTGTTTGAACTCCGAAATTTATGATAACTTAGGAAACAAGTTATCTATAAATCTAAATTTAAAGTTGAATTCTCCTCCTTTATCTTTGAGTTGGAGCTCAAACAACTTGATTTAAATTAATTCTCTTTTAACTCTAAATTATGATATGATTCTCTGAATTTACTTGTGCTTGATTGGCTTTTGGGTTTCTCTTAAAATTTTCGGCTTCTTTATTCACTTTTTTTTCTTCCTTGAATTTATGGAGGCCTGTACACTACTAAGCAAAAATATCATTACATAGCAATGTTTAATAATAAATAAATATGAAAATATGACTAAAATATGCAAATAAATGAATAATCACACCCCCATACTTATCTTTTACTCGTCCTCGAGTAAAATAAAAAACAAAAATCTAAACTAACTCACTTTCGTAAGAATCACGGTTACACTTAGCACGTGTAACAAGCTGTTAAACCTTTAGGTTACCTCTAGATGACAAGTTTTTATCTCGTGAGAGTTTTCAGTGAATTACACCCACAAAATCCATAAAAAAAACTAAAGTGTTAGTGTTTTCAAAATTCATTTTGAAAGAGAAAAATATTTGAGCGATTTTTGTGAAAAACAAGTTAATCTATAAGTTTTTGAATCACCTAATTATTCATTCATATACTTAATCTCTATGCAAGTATTTATTATCAATTTAGGTTAGAATTAAAGCTGAATTTCTCACTTAGTCTATTATTTTAAACTAAGTCCTATGCACCTTAGTAATCATGAATTTTTGACTTGGGATTCTTCAACTTCAACTTTTATGTTTTATATATATATATATATATATATATATATATATATAATTTTTTTCTTTGTCTTTTTAAAAGAAATTCATAGTGTTACCACTTCGTTGCCCTTTAAGTACTTTTTTTTTTTCAATATGTATAACTCATCCATCTACTTTTCTTTTGTGTAAGTATCAAGGCTTCTTGACGCTCTCATACCTAACAAATTGATAATTAGATGTGTTAATATATATTATATATATATATATATATATATATATATATATATATATATATATATATATATATATATATATATATATTACATTTATATATTTTTTTCTTTTTTTCCTCAAATTTACCTAATTACTTTTCGCGTAAATATTAAGGCTTTCTTAGGTCAAAGCACCTAGCTAATCAATAATTAGAATCAAGACTAAATTACTTTTTCGATTTTTCTTCATAAACCTAAAATTCAAATAAATAATTTTATTTTGACCAAGTATTAAGAAATCCTAATTATGATTTTTCTATTCCTTAAAATTAACTTAATTACTTAAAAAAATAAATCAAAATATTGTTTTCTTTTTCAAATTTTTTATTTTATTATTAACCTACTTATGCTAGTATGTTAGTAAAATATTTTTTTTTATGTCAAGTATGTTACATGTTAGAATGTTAGATATTACGCGTTAGATCTTCCTCACACCTATCTCATGCATTGTTCCCAATGTATGAATAAATGTATGTATGCATGAAATAAAGTGTAAAAAGAGGTGATGTTATGTTACTGATACATTGGGTTAAGTAGACCCATGGCCGTTTCTTCATTCGGAGCTGATTCCAAAAACGGTTTTAAATGTTGACCATTCACCTTGAATTTATTACCGTTCTTTATGTCACATATTTCTACCGCTCCATGTGAAAGCACAGTCCTAACAACAAATGGTCCTGTCCATCGTGATTTCTACACCCTGTGTATTAAAACATTTCTTACATATATAAATATGTGTGTGTATTGGTGTTTATAATTACCCATGGATTCTGTGTCTATCCAAGCAAATCTTGCTTGAGCAGCTAGACGTAGAGACTCGTTTCTTCTGTTTCTATGTATGTACATGCTCGCGACTTGCCAATGCTTGGAGGGCTACTCTGGAGTTAGGATTGATGATAGGGGGCAATATAGACACGACCTGCCAGACTTGACCCAACTCGACTTGAATTTACTGGGTTCGGGTTTGTCCTGATCAGGTTTCGGTCATATTCGGGTCGACCCGCTTCAGCTGATTGTTAAACAGGTCGGGTCGACCCGAACCCGTTGGACCCGATTAGAGCCGCTTGACCTGATTATATATATGGGGTGTGCGTGTGCGCTCCGAAGACTCGAAGTCGATCTCGTCCTCCGCCATTTTTGAAGTCGACCTCGAACAACTCTAGATCCACTCGATCTCGTGCTCCCTTTTGCCGAAGTAGATCTCGTGCTCCCATGGTGCTAAAGTCGACCTAACAACCCTAGATCCACTCGATCTCGTGCCCCCTTCGTCGAAGTCGATCTCGCCATAAGTCCCTCCTTTATCATAATTTTTATTTATTCAAAGCATTTTTGTGTGACCAATATTGATTTTTCCCTTCTCAATTTAATGTTATTCTATTTTTTCATGTCAGATTTCATCTTGTAGTTTAGTCCTAAAGAAATCAGTAGTTGTATTGCAAACATTTTTTTTTTCTTTCGTTCCAATTTGTAGTTTAGTCCTAAAGAAAACCTTGCTCATCGATTCTTTTGAGGTAGGATTCGTTCATTTTCTCTATTTTGATGAATATTTTCGCTTTCAAAGTGTTTATGAATTTGCAGCTGAGACGAGAATGTTCGGTATGAGCTGTCGATTTGGATCTAGACATGAGATTCTTGTGTTTTTGTTGATCCTATGGAGATTGTAGACGGATCGAGCTGTGGATCTATTGCTTACTGTGCTCTGTTGCTTTGATTTGAATCAGGAATTTGTTTTGATTCGAATCACGCCTATAATCATTGAACTGCACTTGATTTGTGGAATGAGCTTGATCTGTGGTTTATTTGGCTGTTTATTCGTTTATATAATGATTGATCATTGTTAGATCTGGTTTCTTTTTCTTGTGTTTTTTAATTATTTTGAAGCTCCAGGAATTGATCAAGTTGCAATGCAGTATGTTATTTTGATGATTCAGTGGAGCAGTATGTTAGTAAATAATTTTGAAAGTGGAGCACTATGTTCTATTTTGCTTGATTTCGATATTGAAGTCATTCTCATCAAATCTGACGTGAAGATTGAAAAATAGATCATCTTATAGAATATGACATGCATCATTTTTGTAACGATAATTTTCATTTGATTATGATTTAAAGTCCTTACTTGATTTTTTTTTTTTTTAATCTATGCATTATATTTTTACAGGCAATTTTGGAGTCTGGTGCTGTTAATTCCGTTGATGAAGTTATTGGTATTGAGTTTGATGATTCTTCTGATGAGAATGACAGTGAAAAACCTCATTCTATCAGTAATAAGAAAGGGATTCATGTGAAAAAAGAAGAAGAGAAACCTCATTGGCTTGAAAATATTTTACTAAAGATGATAAAATCAAGGGAAAAAAAAAGAATTTGCAAGTGCAATAAACGTGGATCACACTATTGTGACACTTGTCATGGTACTAAAAATTTGTTAAAGCATTTACAAACTTGTAAGAAGCCAAGAGTGTTAGGTGTAGGTATCGATCTGACAACTAATCAATGTCACCGATCTAATTGGCCAGGTCGGTGAAAATCAGGTGGGGAGATTTTTCGTTCAGTAGAACGTTTTTTAATTACATAATCACCTTTCAATTATCTTCCTTGATTAAACACCAATTAGACAAGTATTAGTCAGTTTCAATATACTGTAATATTTATGAGCATAAATATTTCAGTATAACTCTTATATAATCAATGTTAGTTCACTTATATAATAATTGGAGTGAGATACGCATGTAGCGAATCTCCTTAAGACAATTATATCCCCCGCTTCGGTGCTAACGGGTTACTGGACGCTGGTCTCTCAAGATACAATACTACTTCACGGTATTTGGATAGCACTACCAAATCACCGTTCGGTCGAACTATAGTTAATCAGTACCTTCACAGGATTTCAATGCAGCAGGACGAAGATAAATTTCAACGAGAATATTTGTCTTAACTTTGAAGGATTATCTACTATAGAGAAAAGAGGGAGAGAAGAATTAATATCTTAGGAAGACAGATCCAGACAGCAATTCTATTTAAGAATCTATTGAATTTTCTAAGCCTTCTTTCAGAAGGAACCTTTTCTTCAGATTTTTCTTTCAAATTTGAATTTATCAGATACTGATTTGTTTCTCAGTTCTATAAGAGGAAGATGAGAGATTGTTTGCTTTCGCTGTGTTTTAATCCACGAAGAGGAGCGCTATTTATAGCGCTCCTAGGAACCCGTTGGATAGCAGAACCGTCCAGGAACAGTTGCAACGGTTCCTGTC
The DNA here is from genome assembly GCA_038442645.1 of Agave tequilana. Classification (NCBI taxonomy): domain Eukaryota; kingdom Viridiplantae; phylum Streptophyta; class Magnoliopsida; order Asparagales; family Asparagaceae; genus Agave; species Agave tequilana. The sequence continues at coordinate 104,861 of JAVJIF010034257.1, read as the reverse complement.
TGAACCATTGCAACTGTTCCAGAGAGGAGCCGCTGTAGCGTTTCCTTCCAAGCGTTACAGCACAGCGTGAGGGTAGCAGAGCGGGTTGGGTCAAGACCCACTGTAGCACGTCTGGGCATAGTTTCCCCCAATCGCGCGCGAAAACTCCAAATACCCAAAGGGCACACCCTTTGCTCCCATTTTCCTCTATTATACACTTCAATTGTCCATCCTATATCCAATGTGGGACTAAATGCTTTTAGCTACCTTTAATCCCCTTTAGCTTTTGAATTGGGCAAACTGTAAACTTGAATATCTCATTCATTCTAAAACAGAATTAAACATGTAAATATACCACGTTCATCCCCAATGGAATACATTCCAACCATTATATGCTTGATTCTATCAACGAATCTCGCCTTAATTCAGCTCAAAGATTCATATTTTAATTCTTCATTTTTCCCAACAATCCCCTACAATGAATGAAGATTTAAAGAATTAACGCACAAAGAGACTGACTCTATAGTGAAAGATACTTTAGAAAAGAAACTGCATCCGGATAGGTGAACTAGGTTTTGAACCTTCCATAGCGAAAGCTTTTTCGGACTTACTGGCTAATCAATGAACTAAGTCTTGAACTGTCAGCCGTTATTGTAAGCCAAGTCAACAAGCTTCACACAGTAACTTTTCAAAGTCAACTTTGGTTCTCAGTTTTGTTCATTTTGGTCCTAGATATTCTTAGTTTCAGAGAGTATCTCTAGAGAATAACAACCTCCATAGAGATTTTTAAAGATCCAACCCAGCTCTATACTCATATAAGTGATCGTTCTATTAAGAGTAGTCTACTCTACCCCACTTATTTTAATAATAAAATATAAGCAACATTAAAAGCGTTAAGTTTATCCTTGATCCACTTGTAGAAAGTACTTGGGTGCACCATAGGAATAGGTTGGAGTCAAGTTCCTAAGTGCTTACTCGTAGAGTCAATCATAACTAGTTTTTCTTCTTGAACTTAGTCCGTGGGATCTCCAGTCGCTAAGTGAGATTTTCATTAAGCTGACTCGGTAAGGTTAGACTTTTAGACCCATTCCCCTCGATGCGCAGTTTATACACTCTCCACTTAAACCTTTAGTAAACAGATCCGTTAAATTATTTTTTGACGATAAAAAGTCAATAGAGATAATTCCATATAAGAGCAAATACTTAACGATATAATGTCTAGGACGAATATATCTAGACTTACTGTTATATATAAAATTTTGTGTCCTAAATATGACTGCTTGATTATCGCAGTGAATGCATATGGTGGGCACTGGCTTTTGCCATAATGGTATATCATTCAAAAATTATCGAAGTCATTTTGCTTCTTCTCTAGCCATGTCTAAGGTTATGAATTCCGATTCCATTGTGGAATAAGCAATACATATTTGTTTGAAAGATTTTCAAGATATCGCTGCTCCTCCAAGAGGAAATATGTATCCGCTAGTTGATACTGATTCCTCAGAATTTGCAATCCAATTAGCATCGATGTATCCTTCAAGTACAGATGGGTACTGTTCATATCTCAAGGCATATTCCATGGTTGTGATACGTAACCTAATACTCGTAGTAAAGCAATCCAATGATCATCACTAGTGTTACTAGTGTATCTGCTTAATTAGCTTACAACATAAGAAATATCGGGTCTAGTGTAATTCATTAAATACATTAGATTTTCGATAATCTGAGATACTTAACTGTCATACTCCAGTTCCTGTATTCTTGCGAAGGTGGATGTGTATGAGAAAAGAATTTGTATTCTCTTTATCCCATACTCCTTGAATCTTTCTATCATCTTATCCATGTAGTGAGATTGAGATAGAGTGATTCCATCTGGTGTTCTTGTAATTTTAATTCCTAAAATTACATCAGCAACCCCCAAATCTTTCATATCAAAATTGTTGGATAACATTTTTTTAGTGACTTAATATGTAACGCCCCGTTCCCGCAGGTACGGGGACGTTATGGCGACGTACATACGCAAGGTGAAAACAACCTCACGCGTACTTTAAACCTCAGTACAGAAAATCACCTCCAGCTTTATAAGTGTTCCAGCATTAAAGAAGTACAAAAATACCTGCAGAAAGAGGTTAGTGATTATAACAGATATGAAAAAGAGGGACAAATAAGATAACAGAAATAAATCACTAAAATACCTATGAATATTAGAAAATGATTTTTAAAACTGAAATCAGCTCAATCGGACTACCACGGAGGTCAAATCAATTTTGTACGTCGTATTGCGTACCGATACGGTGATACGTACACCGGGGAGCAGGGGGTTACATTTCTCCCCACCTTACAAAAAATTGCGTCCTCGCAATTTCCATTCAGGTGTGAGAACAATCTTTCCAACCCCAAAGCCGAAATGTTACGGGTCTACGACCCTTCCACTGCGCACTCTGATATCTCTAAGGAACTCGGGATGAAGAAGTATGGGAGTGAACTAACACTAACGGATGGGAGGCAAGACGATGCAAGGAAAGTGAGAAGGAAATCGGGTGCTCTGGTTGACAACTGAAAGGAAGGAAGGAATAAAACAGAGTCAAGGAATGACTTGTCAAGGTCATGGTATCCTTGTACGCGTCGCTGGAACCCCAAATTCAGATACAGACAAGTTTGAATCTGAATCTGCTTGTACTGTTGGTAAGAGCCCAAGGATTGACCAAGATGGTTACCCACACCAGGTGTGAACCTAAGCTCTGATACCACTATGTAACGCCCCGTTCTCGCAGGTACGGGGACGTTATGGCGACGTACATACGCAAGGTGAAAACAACCTCACGCGTACGTTAAGCCTCAGTACAGGAAATCACCTCCAGCTTTATAAGTGTTCCAGCATTAAAGAAGTACAAAAATACCTGCAGAAAGAGGTTAGTGATTATAACAGATATGAAAAAGAGGGACAAATAAGATAACAGAAATAAATCACTAAAATACCTATGAATATTAGAAAATGATTTTTAAAACTGAACTCAGCTCAATCGGACTACCACGGAGGTCAAATCAATTTTGTACGTCGTATCGCGTACCGATACGGTGATACGTACACTGGGGAGCAGGGGGTTACATAATAACTTCAATATTAGTCCCAAGTATCAGCATGTCATCTACATATAGATAAACATTGATACATGTATCTTCAACTATTTTAGTGTATACACACGTATCACATTCATTGATAGTGAATCCATCTTTAATCATGACACTATCGAATTTCTCATGCCATTATTTTGGAGCCTGCATTAGATCATATAAGATTTTACCAATTTATACACTTTGTGTTCTTGGCCCTCGACTATAAATCCTTCAGGTTGCTCCATATATATTTCTTCATTTAATTCACCATTTAAGAATGCAGTCTTGACATCAATTTGATGAATATTTAAGTTGTGCAATACTGCAACGCAATTAACATCCGAATGGATGTTATTCTTGTTACTGATGAATAAGTATCGAAATAGTCAAGCCTTTCCTTTTGTCAATAACCCTTGACTACTAATCTAACCTTGTACTTATCGATAGATCCATCGGGTTTTAATTTTCTTTCAAAAATCTACCTCCTCCCAATTGGTTTACTGCCAGGAGGTAAGTTGGCCAATTCCCAAGTACTGCTTAGGATAGATTCTATTTCGCAATTTATAGATTCTTTCCACATTTGTGCTTCTGGGGTTGACATAGTCTCTTTGAATGTTTGATGCTCGCTTTCAATAGCATATGCTATGAAATTCAGACCAAAAGATTTTGAGATTCTTAATCTCTGACTTCTTCTTGGTTCAACTTCCGCATTACCAATTGGTTCCTTGGGGCTTTCGTCCCTGAATGCTATCTCGTGTGTTCTTTTCTCAGAAGTCTTCTCTTCTTTCCGTTTGTATGAAAAGATGTCTTCAAAGAACACAGCATCTCTAGATTCGATAATCATGTTTATATGAATATCTGGTATTTCTGATTTATGTACCAGAAATCTATAAGCACTGTTATTCAAGGCATAACCTATGAATATGCGGTCCATTATTTTTGCTCCCAACTTAATCTTTTTAGGCAGCGGTGCAAGAACCTTTGCAAGGCACCCTTACATTTTGAGATAATGGTAGGAAGATGCCCTTCTATGCCATAACTCAAATGGTATAAGACCAAGTTTTTTTGTGGGGTACTCTGTTTAAAATATAATTTGCAGTTAACAGAGCTTCCCCCCACAAGTTCTGTGAAGCTCCAGAACTTACGAGCATAGAATTGACCATCTCTTTCTAAATTTTGTTCTTCCGTTTAGCAATCCCATTTTACTGAGGAGTATATGGTGCTATAGTTTGATGGATTATACCAAATTTAGCACATAACTCACTAAATTCGTTTGATTCATATTCTCCGCCTCGATCAGATTTTAGAATCTTTATAATCTTGTTAAGTTAATTCTCAACTTCGACTTTATATGTTAGAAATATATTCATTGTCTTATCCATTACTGTTTAGAAGATACATAACAATATCTTGTATAGTCATCAATAAAAATAATAAAATGCTACCTCCTCTGGTTTGTGCAAATTTCAAGTCACACAAGTCGCTATGAATTAACCCTAAAGGTTCTGTATTTCAATCAATTGAGTGAAATGAACTTTTTGTGAACTTGGCTTTAACATAAATCTCACACTTGCGAATTTCTTCCAAGTTGAGTTTAGGAATATATCCTAAATTAGACAAGTTTTACAAGGACTTGTAATTTACATGCCCTAATCTAGCATGTCATAATATAGAAGACTTAAGCAAATAAACAGAAGATTTTTTATTTATGAGCTTTGGATACAGATACACGGACCTTTTGTCCACTACAGTAACATTGGCCTTAAAAAGGCCATCAACAAGATAATCCTTACCCACATACATCCTGAAAGTACACCTAGAGGCGGAGTGAATAGGTGTAAGGCTAATCTAATGAACAATAATGCGAAATTAAAAACTAATGCAACACACTTAGTGTAACCAACGAGTGTAGCCGAATTCCCGGTGAAGGGTTCTGGACTAACTCCTATGAATTCCTCTAAATAAAAGTTGAGGTGCTATGTAAAGCTCTCTTGGTTAAACACAAGTATGGGCACAGACAAACAATCACAAGCATGCATATGATATAACAATAAGATGCAATGCTCAAATGTAAGAGAGAGTTAGAGAAAGTGGATCAAACGCAAACACCGAGATATGTTTCGAGGTTCGAGCACACAGCTCTACATCCCCGCCTTCACACAGAAGGATTTCCACTAACTTGTCCACACAGGACTTCCCACACAGGGAACCTCCATTGAGGATTTGGGGCAAATACAACCGGGAGTACACAACTCCTCTCTCAACTAATATAACCTCTCACTAGAGGCAAATCACAAACAAATCACCTCTACGCTTAAAGGGATAGGTACAAAGTCACTCAAACAACAATCACCTCACACTTGAGGGATTCCAACACAATCTCCACCTCTCACTAGAGGGAGCCAAATACCACTTCCACTATCACCTCACACTTGAGGGATAACAACTCAATCACCTCTCACTAGAGGGATATCACAAAGATGGAAGGTTTACAACTTGGTGGTCTAACAACCACAAACCAATTTTCTCACTAAAACAAAGATCCTATAGATAGGATAGAATGATAAGCTCAAGTGTGAGAAATAAAGAGTTTGAAAATCAAAATCACAAAAAAAAACTCTTGGAAAAACTTCTAGAATGAATATAAAGTGAAGATCAAAACCAATCCCAAAGACTTCTCCTTTTCTTGATTTTTCTAACCCTTTAAAACAAATAAAAGATAAATCTTTTAGCTTAAAAACTCTTTTGAAAACTTGTATTAAAACACTTGAGAAGATGAAAATTTTGCTCTTAAAAATTCTTGTTGAAAAACCAACTCAAATGGGGTATTTATAACCCATTTGGAAATCTGCCCGTTGGCAGCTGAAAAGGGCCAGAATGCCCTTCCGGTCGACCGGCCGGTCGACGGGATCAAAACCAATCCCAAAGACTTCTCCTTTTCTTGATTTTTCTAACCCTTTAAAACAAATAAAAGATAAATCTTTTAGCTTAAAAACTCTTTTGAAAACTTGTATTAAAACACTTGAGAAGATGGAGATTTTGCTCTTAAAAATTCTTGTTGAAAAACCAACTCAAATGGGGTATTTATAACCCATTTGAAAATCTGCCCATTGGCAGCTGAAAAGGGCCAGAATGCCCTTCCGGTCGACCGGCCGGTCGATCGGTCAACGGTCAAAAATTTGACCGTTGAGCCCAGCGGTCGACCGCCCGGTCGACCGTGCCCAGAATCAGAGAGCAACGGCTCTCTGGCTGGTCGACCGAGCTGGATACAGAGAGCAGAGCTTTCTGTCCGGTCGACCGGAGGCATTTCCAGAGAGCAGAGCTCTCTGGCGGTCGACCGGGTCGGTCGACCGACAAGGCTGCGTGCACGTTCTGTGCACGTCGGTTGACCGGCCCGGTCGACCGCTCACTGCTACGGTCGACCGGCCTGGTCGATCGACAGTCAGCCAGCCTGACAGATTTTGAGACTAAAAATCTTAGGTTTTTATCATTTATAAAATCCCATAAAAACACATAAATTCCACAAAAATCAGATCATGTTATATCTTTGAAATACAAACATGTTTAAGTAAAAATCAAATCATGTTACAAACATTTTGAATCATTTTTGTGACTTGGAAAATTTGCCTTAAACCAAATTCTGTATTTTCAAAACTTGGATTTTTGAAATGGAAATCTGATTTTTCCAAAACACATGAACAGTCTATCAAAATAAGTTTTTCTAAGTATATGAAGCATAGATGTATATAGATCAAATCTAATATACATTAAACCATGTAAACTTGTTTTGATTCTATCTATTCATGAAAACCAAGATCGGTTAAACTGAAAACCAAAACATGAAACTTGAAACTTGTGTGTGTTGTGAACTTGAGCATATCACACTATCTAATCTTTACAATAGATCTAAACTAAATCTTAACTAAACAAACCGAAGCCTTCTTGTAGAACGCCGCCTCCAAGTTGACTCGATCCACACGCGATTCCCCGAGTTTGACTCCAACCGAGTGCTAGATGTGAAATTGACGCTCGAGCTCTTGAATCACTATGTGAAAGCTCCAAAAATATCTTTGTTGAAGCTAATCACCTTCTAATATCTTGATCAAATATCTGAAACTATAACTACATGAGTTAATCATCATCAAAACTATAGTGGAAGGCCTCTGGGTCAACACATCCCACCTTAGTAAGTACAAACTTATCTTATTAGAAAACCATTCTAAAGCCTTTCTTACTAAGAATTGATCCAGAGATCAAGTTCTTGCAGATATCTGGAACATGTAGTACATCATTCAGAGTGAGATCCTTCCCAGATGTCCACTTCAGGATGATCTTTCCTTTTCCCTCAACCTTGGAGACGGCTGAATTGCCCATGAAGAGTTGCTCATTAAGCTATAGTTTTTGATAATCAGAGAATAATAATTTCTCAGAGCAGATGTGCCGAGTAGCCCCAGTGTCTACCCACCAATCCTTATTGTTGGTTGTCAGATTCACTTCTGATACCACAACTGAAAGGCTTGGCGACGCATGATCGGTCAGGTTTGCCTGTGGATGGTCCTTCTTTTTCTTTTTGGGACGACTGCAACATTCATTCACCTTATGTTCCTCTTTGTTGCAGATGTAGCAAGTTTCCTTGAAGCACTTGTTCTTACCTTCTTGGCCTTTGCCTCTGTACCCCTAGGCAGTCTTCTTTCGCTTCAAACCTTTGGAAGTAGACGCTTTCCCCTTTGAGTCTTTGATCACATTGGCCTTGAATTCATAAGAGTTCTTGTTGCTCCTTTTCTCGGACTTACAATTGTCCTCTTCAATCTGAAGCCTCACAATGAGATCTTCCAACTTTAGCTCCTTGCACTTGTGCTTCATGTAGTTCTTGAAATCTCTCCACGCAGTTGGAAGTTTCTCTACGATAGTAGCAACCTGAAAAGTTTCAGGTAGAATCATACCTTCAGTCTCTATCTCGTGTAAGATAAGTTGAAATTTTTGCACCTGGCTGATCACAGTCTTACTGTTCACCATTTTGTACTCCAGAAATTGTCCCACGACAAACTTCTTGGTATCGGCATTCTCAGTCTCGTACTTCTTATCAAGACTGGCCCATAACTTTTTTGTTATTGTGATTGGACTGAAGACATTGTAAAGAGAGTCATCCAGTCCATTTAGGATATAGTTTTAGCAAAGGAAGTCACCTTGCGTCCATGCATGAACTGCAAGGACTGGGTCCCAATCAGTTCCGGGTTCCGGTAGATCCTCTTGTAGGAACTTGGCCAAATACAGAGTGGTCAAGTAGAAGTGCATCTTCTGTTGCCACCTTTTGAATTTAGTGTCATCAAAATTTTCTAGCTTCTCCGGCTTCGGATTAGAAAGTGGAGCATGCACCAATGTCTGAATTTGCATGTTTGGTGCCTTACTGGTTCTGTCTTGATTAGTCTCAGACATCTTCTGTAATTCAAGCAGAACAGAAGTAAGTAACTTCAAGAATGATAATTGTCTTAAGATTGTTAGGTGCAGGAATCGATCTGACAACTAATCAATGTCACCGATCTAATTGGCCAGATTGGTGAATATCAGGTGAGAGGTTTTTCATTCAGTAGAACGTTCCTTAATTATAGAACCACCTTTCAATTACCTTCCTTAGTTACATACCAATTAGACTAGTATTAGTCAGTCTCCATATATATTGTAGTATTTATGAGCATAAATATTTCAGTATAACCCTTGTATAAAGAATGTTAGTTCACTTATACAACATTTGGAGTGAGGTACGCATGTAGCGAATCTCCTTGAGAGATTACGTCCCCTGCGTCGGTGCTAACAGGTTAATGGACGCTAGTCTCATAAGATACAAACTCCTTCACGATATTTGGATAGCACTACCAAATCTCCATACGGTCGAACCGTATCTAATCAGTACCTTCACAGTATTTCAATGCAGCAGGATGAAGACAAATTTCAGGGAGAATATTTGTCTTAACTTTGAAGGATTATCCACTGTAGATAAAAGAGGGAGAGAAGAATTAATGTCTTAGGAAGACAGAGATTCCGACAACAATTCTATTTAAGAATCAGTTGAATTTTCTAAGCCTTCTTTCAGAAGGGATCTTTTCTTCAGATTTTCCTTTCAAATCTGAATGTATCAGATACTGATTCTTTTCTCAGTTATGTAAGAGGAAGATGAGAGATTGTTTACTTCCGTTGTGTTTTAATCCACGAAGAGGATCGCTATAAACCCGTTTGAGGGCAGAACCGTTCAGGGACAGTTGTGATGGTTCCTGTCTGAACCGTTGCAACTGTTCCAGACATGAACCACTGCAGCGGTTCCTTCCAACCGTTGCAACGCAGCGCGAGGGTAGCGGAGCGGGTCGGGTCGAGACCCGCTGTAGCACCAAACCCGTGTGGCCCGATTCAAAAAGAATTAGGCCGGGTTGCACCCGCACTCGCACCCATGCCCACGCCTAGGTCCGAACCCGTGCCCCGAGTTCCAGGGCTAGGCGGGTGGGCGGCGGCGGAGGCCCACGCGTGTGGGCATGGTTTCCTCCAATCGCGCACGAAAACTCCAAGTACCCAAAGGGCACGCCCTTTGTTCCCATTTTCTCTATTTATACACTTCAATTGTCCATCCCATATTCAATGTAGGACAAAATGCTTTTAGTTATCTTTAGTCCCTATTGACTTTTGAATTAGGCAAACTTTAAACTTGAATATTTCATTCATTCTAAAACGGAATTAAACATGTAAATATATCACGTTCATCCCCAATGGAGGTAGAACACACTTCAATCATTATCTGATTGATTCTATCAATGAATCTCGCCTTAATTCAGCTCAAAGATTCATGTTTTAATTCTTCATTTTTTCCAACAAAGAGATCCAAGTCAAATGATGTTTTCTCAATCAAGTGAGTTTTAAACTATGCATGCATCAAAGTTTCATCTGGACAAGTTTAGAGAGTTGATCATTAGAGCAATCATCCAACATGACTTGCCATCAAGTTAAATATGAAGGAATTAGAGCTATTCTTTCCTACTTTCATGAAGATGTGAAACACTTTTCATGGAATACAACCAAGTCTGATATCTTGAATCTATATAAGAAAGAAAATGTAGGCTTAAAGACTTTTAGAATCAATTTTCGATAGAGTTAGTTTGACCTCTGATTTGTGGATTTCCATTCGTACTGATAGTTATCTTTATCTCATGGCACACTTCATAGAATGATGATTGGAGGCTACAAAAGTGGATCCTTAATTTTTGTTTTATGTCTTCACCGCACTCCGGTGTCGCAATTTGTGAAAGAATCTACAATTTGCTTCTTGATTGAAATATTGATCATTAATTATTTTCTTTCGCATTGAATAATGTTTCGGCGAATGATGTGTTTGTTGATTTGTTGAAAACACAACTTAAATTAAAATTGAAAATGGAGAACTCTTTCATGTACGATGTTATGCTCATATTCTCAATTTGATTGTGCAAGATGGATTAAAGGAACTTGATGGTTGTATTTTTAAAATTCGAGAAAGAATTAAGTTATGTTAAGGGTTCTTAAATTAGAAAGTAAAAGTTTCTTCAATGTGACTTATGTTGCCTTAGATGTAAGAAAGAGTTTGAGGAAAGATGTTCCAAAAAGATGAAATTCTACTTTTTTTTATACTTCAGAGTTATTTATACTACCGTCGTGCCTTTCTTCACATAAAACTAAGTGATTTTAATTTCACTAGATTTTGTCCATCCGAAAAGAAATGGGAAAAGGCTGAAAAGATTAAAACATTCTTGAGGACATTTTTATGACATATATCTCCTTTAGTACAAAATATCTCACGACTAATCTCTATTTTCCAAAGGATCTTGTGGTTCAACATACCTTGAAGACATGGATAGTGATGGTTTTCACGTGAAATCAATGACTATTGAGATGAATAGGATGTTTGAAAAGTATTAGAGAGAATATAATTTATTGCTTACTATTGCTTGTGTATTGGACCCTTGATGTAAGATACAATCCGTGAAATTCTGTTACATCGGTTGTGTGAAAATGATTCTAGAGAATTTGGGGCAGTAAAAAGCAAGCTTTTGTCTCTCTTTAATGAATATGCAAGCAAATCGGAGCATAATAGGCCAAGAATATTTGAGAATTCAAGGAAGGTTGGGGGCTCTCACAGACATAAAGACATTTATGATGAACACTGCATGGATGTTTTGAAAGTAAAATATTTTTTTTAAATGTTAAAAGTTTCTTTTTCATCTTAGATGCATAGTTTAATGATTATTTTCTTATACTTCACAATATTATAGGACTTGATTCATTTGAGAGTCAAGAATTTTTTTAGTTCTCAAAAATCTCAAATGGAGCTTTATTTAGATTAATCAAGATATGATCGAAATTTTGATGCGGACATCCTTGCATTTTGGAAGTCTAATCACTTACAATATCCTAAGCTTGCTCTCATGGCAAAAAATGTGATGACGGTTTCCATTTCTACCGTGACATCCGGAGTGCTTTTAGTGTTAGTGGATGAGTTCTTAACCAACATCGAAGCACTTTCAAATTGAAAATGTTGAAGCTTTGGTGTGTGCACAGGATTGGTTGTATGCAATGAGTATATACATTAAAAGAATATTTTATATCTCTCTTATATAGTCTATTTGGTTTAACTTGTAAATTTATGTTCTGTTTTATGCTAGATAATAAGAAATTAGATTTGAATGAGCACACCAAAAATATTATGAATCTTAACACTGAAAAGTCTTCAACTCTACTCAATAAGCTACTATTATTCTTACTTCAAACGTGAAGGTAATGACACTTTCACATATACATATATAAACATTTAAATGTCTTCTGCGAAAGCATCGGGCATGCATAAATATCCTGTGTGGTTTGTCCTCTCATCAAATATCATATTTATAGTTATGTATTATTCTCAAGTGCAGAGGGATATTATCTTTATATTATTCTCAATTGCAGACTTTTTATTTTACCTCTGATTGGTAAGATATTTGTTACTGATTGAGTCACTAGTCCTTCATTTACCTATTTTCTGCTCTAACATTGCAACATTTATGTATTTTACAGGTAAGGAACAAAATTAAACATGAGAGAGCAATTGTTGATTCTGACCCTAGGCGATCTGCTGAGATGAAGAAAATGATTAATGCTTTGTAACATTGAACCTTACATTTTTGTTTGTTGTTTTGCAACTTGATAGAAATATTTGACCTACTTTTATGTTTTAACAGTTTTGAGTGTTCATGTATTTGAAAATATTTGACCTGCTCCAATGTATTTTTTGTCGGGTATCCTGCTTAACAAGAATCAATCTGACAACTAATCAAGATCACTGAGATATCAACAATCTAATTGGCCAGGTCGGCAAATATCAGGTGGGAGGTTTTCCGTTCAAAAGAACGTTCCTTAATTTAAGAACCACCTTTCAATTTCCTTCCTTAGTTTAAGCACCAATTAGACTGAATCCAAGTCAGTCTCGATATACAGTAAAGTATATCCCCTGTATAAAGGACTTAATCCACTTATACAGTAACACTTAGATTAAATCTAAGTCAATCTCGATATACTGTAGAGTATATCCCCTATATAAAGGACTTAGTCCACTTATACAGTATTTGAAGTGAGGTACGCTTACAGCGAATCTCCTTAAGACAATTACGTCCCCCGCACCGGTGCTAACGTGATAATGGACGCTGGTCTCCCAAGATACAACACTTCTTCACGGTATTTGGATAGCACTACCAAATTACCGTACGGTCGAACCGTAGTCAACCAGTACCTACACAGGATTAGCAAAACAGCGGTATAACGACAAATTTCAAATGAATATTTGTCTTACTCTTTTGGAGGAACACCCACTGTTGAGGACGTAGAAAGGTTGAAGAATTTTGGCAGAATCTCCTTTAGGAAGTAGCTTCGGATTCCCACTTCACTTGGAAGTCGCGGATTCCCACTTCGTTGGAAGTCACTTCCGGAATTCGTGGATTCCCACTTCGTTGTTGGAAGTTGCTCTGGAAGTCGAGGAGTCGCACTTCGCTGGAGCCCAGTTCAGAACGGAGTCAGAACTTATAGAGAGAGGGAGAGATCTTTCAGAAGAGAGAAAGATTCTTCAGTTTGGTGTGTCTGGACCCCTGGAGCGCTTTTTATAGCGCTCTGGAGGGGTATTCTCGTCCGCAAATTCCCAACAGTTGCGACGGTTCTGTCCGAACCGTCGCAACCGACCAACCGCTCTGTCGGTTTTCCGACAGCGGTTGGCGAACGGTCGGATCCGTTCGCGCGGGCGGACACCCGTTGGAGTTTTCGAATCCTTCCGCGGGCGGGTTGGATTAACGTCCCCTGATTCAAAAAGAGAACCAGGTAGGGAACTCTGATCGGACCACGGACCACCGAGCCCGCGCCCCCGGGACCCGGACCCGGACCCGGACGCCGGCGCCGGCGCCGGCGCCGGCCGGCCGGCCGCCGCCAGCGGCGGCGCGCGTGCGTGCACGTACGCATGTACGAGTATAGTTCCCTCCAATTCGCGCGCGAAAACTCCAAGTACCCAAAGGGCACACCCTTTGGTCTCATTTTTTCTCTATTTATACCCCATATACTTCCATCACATGGCCAATGTGGGACTAAATGCTTGTAGCTAAATTTAGTCCCTTTTGGCTTTGAATTAGGCAATCTTTGAACTTGAATATCTCATTCATTCGAAGTCGGAATTGAACATGTAAATATACCACGTTCATCACAAATGGAAGGAGAACACACTCCAACCATCATCCGGTTGATTTGATCAACGGATCTTGCCATAATTCATCTCGAAGATTCAGCTTTATTTTCTTCAATTCCAACAATCCCCCACAATGAATGAAGAATTCAAGGAAATGACACACAAAGAGACTGACTCTATTGTGTAAGGTACTTTAGAAAAGAAACTGCATAAGGATAGGTGAACTAAGTCTTGAACCTTCCATAGCGAAAGCTTTATCGGACTTACTGGCTAATCAGTGAACTAGGTCTTGAACAGTTAGCTGTTAGTGTAAGCCAAGTCAACAAGCTTCACACAGTGACTTTCCAAATCAACTTTGGTTCTCTGTTGTGTCCGTTTTGGCCCTGGACATTCTTGGTTTCAGAGAGTATCTTTAGGGAATAACAGCCTCCATAGAGATTCCCAAAGAGCCGACCCAACTCTATACTCACATAGGTGATGGACCTATTAAGAGTAGTCTACTCTACTCCACTTGTTTAGTAACAAGATATAGGCATCATTAAAAGCGTTAAGCTTATCCTTAACCCACTTGTAGAAAAGCACTTATGTGCACCATAGGAATGGATTGGAGTCAAGCTCCCAAGTGCTTACTTGCTGAGTCAATCATAACTAGTTTTTCCTCTTGAACTTAGTCCGTGGGATCTCCAGTCGCTAAGTGAGGTTTCCATTAAGCTGACTCGGTAAGGTTAGGCTTTTAGACCCATTCCCCTCGATGCGCAGTTTATACGCTCTCCACTTAAACCTTTAGTAAGCGGATCCGCTAAATTATCCTTTGACGATACAAAGTCAATAGAGATAATTCCATTTGAGAGCAACTGCTTCACGGTATTATGTCTACGACGAATATGTCTAGACTTACCGTTGTATATCACATTTTGTGCCCTAGATATAGCTGCTTGATTGTCGCAGTGTATACATATAGCGGGCACTGGCTTTTGTCACAACGGTATATCTTCTAAGAATTGTCGAAGCCATTCTGCTTCTTCTCCAGCCTTATCTAAGGCTATGAATTCCGATTCCATAGTGGAACGGGCAATACATGTTTGCTTAGAAGATTTCCATGATACCGCTGCTCCTGCTAGAGTAAATACGTATCCGCTAGTTGATTTTGATTCCTCAGAATCTGCAATCCAATTAGCATCACTATATCCTTCCAGTACAGGAGGATACTTTCCATATCTCAAGGCATATTCCTTGGTATGTGATACGTAACCCAATACTCGTAGTAGAGCGGTCCAATGTAGATCACTAGGATTACTAGTATATCTACTCAACTTGCTTACAGCGTAAGCAATATCGGGTCTAGTGCAATTCATTAAATACATTAGACTTCCGATAATCTGCGAATACTCCAACTGGCGTATTCCAGTTCCTGTATTCTTGTGAAGGTGGACGTGTGGGAGAAAAGGATTTGTATTCTCTTTTATCCCATGATCCTTGAATCTTTCTATCATCTTATCCACGTAGTGAGATTGAGATAGACTGATTCCATCTGGTGTTCTAGTAATTTTAATTCCTAAAATTACATCAGCAACCCCCAGATCCTTCATATCAAAACTGTTGGATAACATTCTTTTAGTGGACTTAATAATCTCAATATTAGTCCCAAGTATCAACATGTCGTCTACATAAAGACAGACAATGATACATGCATCTCCAACTGTTTTCGTGTAAACACACTTATCGCATTCATTGATAGTGAATCCATTTTTGATCATGACACTATCAAATTTCTCATGCCATTGTTTTGGAGCCTGTTTTAAACCGTATAAGGATTTTACCAATTTACACACCTTGTGTTCTTGGTTCTTGACTATAAATCCTTCTGGTTGCTCCATATAAATTTCTTCATTTAATTCACCATTTAAGAATGCAGTCTTGACATCCATTTGATGGATATCTAAGTTGTGCAATACTGCAATCGCAATCAACATCCGAATGGACGTTATTCTTGTTACTGGTGAATATGTATCGAAGTAGTCAAGTCCTTCTTTTTGCCGATAACCCTTGGCTACTAATCTAGCCTTGTACTTATCGATAGATCCATCGGGTTTTAATTTTCGTTTGAAAATCCACTTACACCCAATTGGTTTACTTCCAGGAGGCAAGTTTACCAATTCCCAAGTATGATTACTTAGTATGGATTCTATTTCGCTATTTATAGCTTCTTTCCACATTTGTGCTTCTGGGTTTGACATAGCCTCTTTAAATGTTTGAGGCTCGCTCTCAATAGCGTATGCTATGAAATCTGGACCAAAAAATTTTGAGATTCTAGATCTCTGACTTCTTCTTGGTTCAATTTCCGCATTAACATTCGGTTCCTCGGGGCTTTCGTCCCTGAACGCCATCTCGTGTGTTCTTTTCCCAGAAGTCTTATCTGCTTCCCGTTTGTACGGAAAGATGTCTTCAAAGAACACAGCATCTCGAGATTCGATAATCATGTTTACATGAATATCTGGTATTTCTGATTTATGAACCAGAAACCTATAGGCACTACTATTCAAGGCATAGCCTATGAATATGCAGTCTATAGTTTTTGCTCCCAACTTAGTCTTTTTGGGTAATGGTGCCAGCACCTTTGCAAGGCACCCCCACATTTTGAGGTAATGGTAGGAAGGTGTCCTTCCATGCCATAACTCGAATGGTATAAGACCAAGTTTCTTGTGGGGTACTCTATTTAGAATATGATTTGCAGTTAATAGAGCTTCCCCCCACAAGTTCTGCGGAGCTCCAGAACTTACGAGCATGGAGTTAACCATCTCCTTCAAAGTTCTGTTCTTCCGTTCAGCAATTCCATTCTGCTGAGGAGTGTATGGTGCTGTAGTTTGATGTATTATACCAAAACTAGCACATAACTCACTAAAATCATTTGATTCATATTCTCCGCCTCTATCGGATTTTAGAATCTTGATTTTCTTGTTGAGTTGATTCTCAACTTCGGCTTTATATGTTGTAAACATATTTATTGCCTCATCCTTACTGTTCAAAAGATACACATAACAGTATCTTGTACAGTCATCGATAAAAGTAATGAAATACTTTTTACCGCCTCTAGTTGGCATAAACTTCAAGTCACATAGATCGCTATGAATTAACCCTAAAGGTTCTGTATTTCGATCTATTGAGTGAAATGAATTTTTAGCCAACTTGGCCTCAACACAAACCTCACACTTGCGAATTTCTTCCAAGTTGAGTTTAGGAATATATCCCAGATTAGACAAGTTTTTCAAAGACTTGTAATTTACATGCCCTAATCTAGCATGCCACAGAATAGGAGACTCAAGCAAATAAACAGAAGATTTTCCTTTTATTAGCTTTGGGTACAAATACACGGACTTTTTATCAACCACTGCAACATTGGCTTTGAAAAGTCCATCTACAAGATAACCCTTTCCCACATACATCCCTCCCTTAGTAAGTACAAATTTGTCGGATTCAAATACAATTCTAAATCCTTTCTTACTAAGTATAGATCCGGAAATCAGATTCTTTCGGATGTCTGGAACATGAAGGACATCGTTAAGAGTAAGCTCTTTGCCCGATGTCCACTTCAGGATGACCTTGCCCTTTCCTTCAACCTTTGAGGAAGCTGAATTACCCATGAATAATTGCTCATCTTGCTCTAGCCTTTGATATTCTGAGAATAACAATTTCTCCGAGCAGATGTGCCTGGTAGCTCCCGTGTCTACCCACCAGTCTTTGTTATTGGTTGTCAGATTTACTTCTGACACCACAGCAGAAAGACTTGGTGATTCATGGTTGGTCATGTTGGCCTGTGGGTGGCTTTTCTTGTTCTTCTTTTGACGGCTGCGGCATTCATTTGCTTTGTGACCTTCTTTGTTGCAGATGTAACAGGTCCCTTTGAAGCGCATGGTTCTGCCGTCTTGAGCCTTGCCTTTGTACCCCTGGGAAGGCTTCTTCCTCTTCAAGCTTTTGGAAGTAGATGCTTTCCCCTTTGAGTCCTCAATCACATTTGCTTTTGCTTCGTAGGAGTTCTTGCTGCTCCTTTTCTCGGACTTGCGGTTGTCCTCCTCTATACGAAGCCTCACAATGAGATCCTCCAACTTTAGCTCCTTTCTCTTGTGCTTCAGGTAGTTCTTGAAGTCTCTCCACGCAGGGGGGAGTTTCTCCACGATGGTTGCAACCTGAAAAGTTTCAGGAAGAATCATACCTTCGGCCTCTATCTCGTGCAAGATAAGTTGGAACTCTTGCACCTGACTGATGACAGTCTTGCTATCCACCATTTTGTACTCTAGAAATCGTCTAACGACGAACTTCTTGGTACCAGCATCTTCAGTCTTGTACTTCTTGTCAAGACTGGCCCATAACTTCTTTGCCGTAGTAATCGGACTGTAGACATTGTAAAGAGAGTCATCCAGTCCATTAAGAACATAATTTCGGCAAAGGAAGTCACCTTGTGTCCAAGCATCGAATGCAAGGACTGAATCCCGATCAGTTCCGGGTTCTGGTGGATCCTCCTGCAGGAATTTGGCCAGATGTAGAGTGGTCAAGTAGAAGAGCATCTTCTGTTGCCATCTCTTGAACTCTGTGCCATCAAACTTTCCTGGCTTCTCCGGCTTCGGGTTAGGAAGTGGAGTTGGCATCAAACTTTGGAGCGGTATGTTTGTTGCCTTGCTGGAGGTATCTTGATTTGTATCAGACATCTTTCTGCAAGTTCAAGCAGAACTGAAGTTAGAACTTCAATAATAATTGTCTTAAGATTGTCGGGTATCCTGCTTAACAAGAATCAATCTGACAACTAATCAAGATCACTGAGATATCAACAATCTAATTGGCCAGGTCGGCAAATATCAGGTGGGAGGTTTTCCGTTCAAAAGAACGTTCCTTAATTTAAGAACCACCTTTCAATTTCCTTCCTTAGTTTAAGCACCAATTAGACTGAATCCAAGTCAGTCTCGATATACAGTAAAGTATATCCCCTGTATAAAGGACTTAATCCACTTATACAGTAACACTTAGATTAAATCTAAGTCAATCTCGATATACTGTAGAGTATATCCCCTGTATAAAGGACTTAGTCCACTTATACAGTATTTGAAGTGAGGTACGCTTACAGCGAATCTCCTTAAGACAATTACGTCCCCCGCACCGGTGCTAACGTGATAATGGACGCTGGTCTCCCAAGATACAACACTTCTTCACGGTATTTGGATAGCACTACCAAATTACCGTACGGTCGAACCGTAGTCAACCAGTACCTACACAGGATTAGCAAAACAGCGGTATAACGACAAATTTCAAATGAATATTTGTCTTACTCTTTTGGAGGAACACCCACTGTTGAGGACGTAGAAAGGTTGAAGAATTTTGGCAGAATCTCCTTTAGGAAGTAGCTTCGGATTCCCACTTCACTTGGAAGTCGCGGATTCCCACTTCGTTGGAAGTCACTTCCGGAATTCGTGGATTCCCACTTCGCTGTTGGAAGTTGCTCTGGAAGTCGAGGAGTCGCACTTCGCTGGAGCACAGTTCAGAACGGAGTCAGAACTTATAGAGAGAGGGAGAGATCTTTCGGAAGAGAGAAAGATTCTTCAGTTTGGTGTGTCTGAGAATGGACCCCTGGAGCGCTTTTTATAGCGCTCTGGAGGGGTATTCTCGTCCGCAAATTCCCAACAGTTGCGACGGTTCTGTCCGAACCGTCGCAACCGACCAACCGCTCTGTCGGTTTTCCGACAGCGGTTGGCGAACGGTCGGATCCGTTCGCGCGGGCGGACACCCGTTGGAGTTTTCGAATCCTTCCGCGGGCGGGTTGGATTAACGTCCCCTGATTCAAAAAGAGAACCAGGTAGGGAACTCTGATCGGACCACGGACCACGGACCACCGAGCCCGCGCCCACGGGACCCGGACCCGGACCCGGACCCAGGCCCGGCACCGGCACCGGCACCGGCGCCGGCCGGCCGGCCGCCGCCAGCGGCGGCGCGCGTGCGTGCACGTACGCATGTACGAGTATAGTTCCCTCCAATTCGCGCGCGAAAACTCCAAGTACCCAAAGGGCACACCCTTTGGTCTCATTTTTTCTCTATTTATACCCCATATACTTCCATCACATGGCCAATGTGGGACTAAATGCTTGTAGCTAAATTTAGTCCCTTTTGGCTTTGAATTAGGCAATCTTTGAACTTGAATATCTCATTCATTCGAAGTCGGAATTGAACATGTAAATATACCACGTTCATCACAAATGGAAGGAGAACACACTCCAACCATCATCCGGTTGATTTGATCAACGGATCTTGCCATAATTCATCTCGAAGATTCAGCTTTATTTTCTTCAATTCCAACATTTTTATCTGTTGTTTTGCAACCTGATAGAAACGTCTGAAGTATTTTGGAATTATGTTTTTATTCGAAGATGATCAAGGCACAATCAAATGGAAACTTTTACGAATACGAGTTTTCTGATGACTTGCAGTTAAATCAGAGTTTGTGTGTTTTCAGGTTTCTTTCACATTTCTGAAAAAAACCTCTTGATTTGCATTTTCAACTCAAAGAAAATCTGCAAGTGGCTTTCAAAATCTTTGTTCTTCAACAACAGTGATGTCAATTACAAAACTAAACATTTTTTTATTTTTTTCCTCTGAGATTATGTTTGTACGGTGATTTATCTTTCATGTGATAGCAGTTGAGTTTTTGATATCTGACTTTTCGCTAATAGGATGACAGTTGGTGTGCTGATGAAACCAACAGATGGCAGCTGAAATGCCACGACTAAAAATATTTAACATAATTTCATTAGGGTCTGGCGGGTCTAATGGGCCGACTCGACCTGACCGACCCATTTAGTTAAACGGGTCGAACAGTCTGGTCAGGTCGACCCGTATAAGACCGAGTCGGGTCGGGCTCTTGATTTTTGACCCGATTATGTAATCGGGTCAGCTCGACCTGAACCTGATTACGTGCAGACTCGTGACAGCCCGACCCATTAGGCTAACCCAACCCAAATTGTCACCCCTAAGAGCATCTTCAAACCCTCTCTATATCTCTATATTTAGAGGAGGATACACTCCAACCCCCCTTTATATTCCCATTTAAAGCCCTTCTCTCTCTCTCTCTTTAAATGTAGAGGGATGAGGGAGAAATAGAAGGCTCCCTCTATAACACTATTCACAATTTAAAATCCTATTTTGCCCTTAAAGTCTCATTTAACTTTTTAAGAATACCAAATGTATCCTTTAATATAATTAAACTAATTATTTAAAATAAATATAACTTTACATTTACTTATCTATTTTAAATAAAAATTATTCTGTTGGAAATGTCTTGTCGATACTTTCATAATAATACTAATATTGAATATATTTAATATTAATCTTAAATTTCTCATTATCGAACATTGAAAATACATCGAAGTTGAAATACACCGAACTTGAAAAAAATTACATTCATATATATGCTTACTAAAATTTAATATTATTATATTATAGCAAAAATAAATTAATTTAAAATTAACTCCAAAAACATTTAATATTAGACTCATTAAAAAGCCCTCGGCGAGACAGCTCTAATAGTATAATTTTTGTTAAATAATAATTTACTCTTAAATGATTCATTATCATCTAAACTAATATTTTAAAAAAATTGGTTAAAATAGAGGGCTGCATTGGAGCAGCCCTCTAGACATTCAGGGAATATCTGGGTATATTTCCAAGCACCCTCTAAACATAGAGGGTTGCATTGGATATGCCCTAATTGATAATATATCATACAAAGCTCTCAAAGGGATCAGTCTAAAGTCTAAAACTGCACAAACTCTAGTAAATAACTTTATGGTTATGTTTGTCAAATAGAGTGAGGAGTTATGATTTAGTGACTTGGAAGAAAAGAAATAAATAGGAGTTAAGAATCTACTTTTTTTTGACTGTTTGATTGTAACTAGATTTAGATAGAGTTAGAGGTTGATATATATATATATATATATATATATATATATATATATATAGAGAGAGAGAGAGAGAGAAATGCAAACTCCAACCTTTTGGTGGAATTAGCAAATGTTGACTTTAAAGAATTGGGTGGATTTCAAGGTGATTTTGAGTTAAATTCATATTCATCATGACTTACTAACTCTTACAAATTTTTTATTGTTGGGCAATAGTTAGCAAAATTAGCTCAAATTTTGAGCTAACTCTTGCTACCAAGCAAGACCGTATGTGTGTGGTGCTAAGCTTTGCAATAACTCTTGGGCCTTGTTTAGCAAGTGGAATTAGCTCGAGAATTAAACTAATTCCTGTTGGAATATGAAGAATATATATATGTGAATCTTTGAATTGAATTACGGCGAGATCTGTTGATCGAATCAACTGAATGATGGTTGGAGTGTGTTCTCCTTCCATTGGGGATGAACGTGGTATATTCACATGTTCAATTCCGACTTCGAATGAATGAGATATTCAAGTCTAAAGATTGCCTAATTCAAAGCCAAAATGAGACTAAATGTAGCTAAAAGCATTTAGTCCCACATTGACCATGGGATGGAAGTTCGTAGTGTTTAAATAGAGAAAATTGAGAATAAAGGGCGTGCCCTTTGGGTACTTGGAGTTTTCGCGCGCGATTGGGAGGGAACCATGCCCGCACGCGCGCGCCGCTTGTACCGGTGTCGGGCTCGGGGCCGGGTCTGGGTGCGGGTGCGGGTTCCCTACCCGGCCTGGTTCTTTTTGAACTAGGTCTCACGGGTATGGGTTACGTGGAGCATACCCGCTCCGCTATCCGGATCCGAACCGCCCCGCCAACGGCTGTCTGTAAACCGTCGCGGCAGTTGGGCGGTTAGACGGTTGCGGCGGTTGAACTGAACCGTTGCAACTGTTCGTTGGGTTTGGACCAGATTGCTCCTCCCGGAGCGCTATAATTACCGCTCCGTATTCTCAATTGAAAACACACCAACAACGAAAACTCTCTCTCTGCGTTCTGAATTGAGGCTCTCTCTGCGTTCTGAACTGGGAAGTGAAGTTCTGTCTTGATGTAACTTCCAACGGGAAGTTAAAAATTCAGTTTTCGAAGTGACTTCCAAAAGAGATTTTGCAAAAATTCGTTCTGAAAGAGGGCTCAGAAAATTCAACAAATTCTTTAATAGAATTATTATCTGAATCTGGGATTTCCGAAGAAGAATATTCTTCAACCTTCCTTCTTCCTCGACAGTGGGTGCTCCTCTAAAGTAAAGGCAAATATTCTCCAAAATTTGTCTTTGTCCCGCTGCTTCAATAATCCTGTGAAGGTACTGGTTAACTACGGTTCGACCGTTCGGTGATTTGGTAGTGCTATCCAAATACCGTGAAGGAGTGTTGTATCTTGGGAGACCAGCGTCCAGTAACCCGTTAGCACCGGTGCGGGGGACGTAATTGTCTTAAGGAGATTCGCTTTAAGCGTACCTCACTCCAAATACTGTATAAGTGAATTAATTTCTTTATACAGGGGATCTACTGATATTCAGTATATTGAGACTGATTTATACCAGTTTAATTGGTGTTTAACCAAGGAAGAAAATTGAAAGGTGGTTCTTAAATTAAGGAACGTTCTATTGAATGGAAAACCTCCCACCTGATAATTACCGACCTGGCTAATTAGATTGTTGATATTTCAGTGTTATTGATTAGTTGTGAGATTGATCCCAGAAATCAACAATCTTAAGACAATTACGTATTGAAGTTTCTTACTTCTGTTCTGCTTGAACTTGCAGAAAATATCTGAGACTAATCAAGATAGCTTTAGCAAGGCACCAAACATGCAGTTACAAGCTTTGATGCCTACTCCACTTCCTAACCCGAAGCCGGAGAAGCCAGGAAAATTTGATGGCATAGAATTCAAGAGGTGGCAACAGAAGATGCTCTTCTACTTGACCACTCTTCATCTGGCCAAATTCCTGCAAGAAGATCTACCAGAGCCCGGAACTGATTGGGACTCAGTCCTTGCAGTCGATGCAGGGACTCAAGGTGACTTCCTTTGCCGAAATTATGTTTTAAATGGACTGGATGACTCTCTTTACAATGTCTACAGTCCTATCACAACGGCAAAGAAGTTATGGGCCAGTCTTGACAAGAAGTATAAGACTGAGGATGCTGGTACCAAGAAGTTCGTCGTAGGACGATTTCTGGAGTACAAAATGGTGGACAGCAATATTGTAATCAGTCAGGTGCAAGAGTTCCAAGTTATCTTGCACGAGATAGAAGCCGAAGGTATGATTCTACCTGAAATCTTTCAGATTGCTACTATCGTGGAGAAACTCCCACCTGCGTGGAGAGATTTCAAGAACTACCTGAAGCACAAGCGAAAGGAGCTGAAGTTGGAAGATCTCATTGTGAGGCTTCGAATCGAGGAGGACAATCGAAAGTCCGAGAAAAGGAGCAGTAAGAACTCCTATGAAGCCAAAGCCAATGTGATCGAAGACTCAAAGGGGAAAGCGTCTACTTCCAAAGGCTTAAAGAGGAAGAAGACTTCCCAGGGGTACAAAGGTAAGGGCCAAGAAGGCAAAAACATGCGCTTTAAGAGAACCTGCTACATCTGCAACAAAGAAGGGCATAAGGCGAATGAATGTCGCAGCCGTCTCAAAAAGAACAAGAAAAATCATCCACAGGCAAACTTGACCGACCATGCGTCACCAAGCCTTTAGCTGTGATGTCAGAAGTGAATCTAACAACCAACAATAAGGATTAGTGGGTAGACACAGGGGCTACTCGGCATATCTGCTCTGAGAAATTATTATTCTCTGAATATCAAAAACTAGAGCAAGATGAGCAACTATTCATGAGAAACTCAGCCGTCTCAAAGGTTGAAGGAAAAGGCAAGGTCATCCTGAAGTGGACATCTGGAAAAGAGCTTACTCTGAACGATGTGCTACATGTTCCAGATATCCGCAAGAATCTGATCTCTGGATCAATACTTAGTAAGAAAGGATTTAGAATGGTTTTTGAATCATATAAATTTGTACTTACTAAGGGTGGGATGTATGTGGGAAAGGGTTATTTTGTTGATAGACTTTTTAAAGCCAATGTTGCAGTGGTAGATAAAAAGTCTGTGTATTTGTACCCAAAGCTTATAAATAAATAAAAATCTTCTGTTTATTTGCTTGAGTCTCCTACTTTATGGCATGCTAGATTAGGGCATGTAAATTACAAGTCTTTAAAGAACTTGTCTAATCTAGGATATATTCCTAAACTCAACTTGGAAGAAATTCGCAAGTGTGAGATTTGTGTTGAGGCCAAGTTGGCGAAAAATTCTTTTCACTTAATTAATCGAAATACAGAACCTTTAGGGTTAATTCATAGCGATCTGTGTGACTTGAAGTTTATGCCAACTAGAGGCGGTAAAAAATATTTTATTACTTTTATTGATGACTGTACAAGATACCGTTATGTGTATCTTTTAAACAGTAAGGATGAGACAATGAATATGTTTATAACATATAAAGCCGAAGTTGAGAATCAACTCAACAAAAATATCAAGATTGTAAAATCCGATAGAGGCGGAGAATATGAATCAAATGATTTTAGTGAGTTATGTGCTAAATTTGGTATAATCCATCAAACTACATCACCATATACTCCTCAGCAAAATGGAATTGCTGAACGGAAGAACAGAACTTTGAAGGAGATGGTCAATTCCATGCCCGTAGTTCTGGAGCTCCGCAGAACTTGTGGGGGGAAGCTCTGTTAACTGCAAATTATATTCTAAACAGAGTACCCCATAAGAAACTTGGTCTTATACCATTTGAGTTATGACATGGAAGGACACCTTCCTACCATTACCTCAAAATGTGGAGGTGCCTTGTAAAGGTGCTAGCACCATTACCTAAAAAGACTAAGTTGGGAGCAAAAACTATGGACTGCATATTCATAGGCTATGCCTTGAATAGTAGTGCCTACAGATTTCTGGTTCATAAATCAGAAATACCAGATATTCATGTAAACATGATTATCGAATCTAGAGATGCTGTGTTCTTTGAAGACATCTTTTCATACAAACGGGAAGCAGATAAGATTTCTGGGAAAAGAACACATGAGATGGCATTCAGGGACGAAAGCCCTGAGGAACCGATTGTTAATGCGGAAATTGAACCAAGAAGAAGTCAGAGATCTAGAATCTCAAAATCTTTTGGTTCAGATTTCATAGCATACGTTATTGAAAGCGAGCCTCAAACATTTAAAGAGGCTATGTCAACCCCAGAAGCACAAAAGTGAAAAGAAGCTATAAATAGCGAAATAGAATCCATACTAAGTAATCATACTTGGGAATTGGCAAACTTGCCTCCTGGAAGTAAACCAATTGGGTGTAAGTGAATTTTCAAAAGAAAATTAAAACCCGATGGATCTATCGATAAGTACAAGGCTAGATTAGTAGCCAAGGGTTATCGACAAAAAGAAGGACTTGACTACTTCGATACTTATTCACCAGTAACAAGAATAACATCCATTCGGATGTTGATTGCAATTGCAGTATTGCATAACTTAAATATCCATCAAATAGATGTCAAGACTGCATTCTTAAATGGTGAATTAAATGAAGAAATATATATGGAGCAACCTGAAGGATTTATAGTCAAGGGCCAAGAACACAAAGTGTGTAAATTAGTAAAATCCTTATACGGTCTAAAGCAGGCTCCAAAACAATGGCATGAGAAATTTGATAGTGTCATGATCAAAGATGGATTCACTATCAATGAATACGATAAGTGTGTTTATACTAAAACAGTTAGAAATGCATGTATCATTATTTGTCTTTATGTAGACGACATGTTGATACTTGGGACTAACATTGAAATTATTAAGTCCACTAAAAGAAAGTTATCCAACAGTTTTGACATGAAAGATCTGGGGGTTGCTGATGTAATTTTAGGAATTAAAATCACCAGAACACCAGATGGAATCAGTCTATCTCAATCTCACTACGTGGATAAGATGATAAAAAGATTCAAGGATTCAAGGATCATGGGATAAAGGAGAATACAAATCCTTTTCTCCCACAGTCCACCTTCATAAGATACAGGAACTGGAATACGCCAGTTGGAGTACTCTCAGATTATCGGAAGTCTAATGTATTTAATGAATTGCACTAGACCCGATATTGCTTACGCTGTAAGTAAGTTAAGCAGATACACTAGCAATCCTAGTGATCAACATTGGACTGCTCTACTACGAGTATTAGGTTACGTATCACATACCAAGGAATATTCCTTGAGATATGGACAGTATCCACGTGTACTTGAAGGATACAGTGATGCTAATTGGATTGCAGATTCTGAGGAATCAAAATCAACTAGCGGATACGTATTTACTCTAAGAGGAGCAGCGGTATCCTGGAAATCTTCCAAGCAAATATGTGTTGCCCATTCCACTATGGAATCGAAATTCATAGCCTTAGATAAGGCCGGAGAAGAAGCAGAATGGCTTCGATAATTTTTGAAAGATATACCATTATGGCAAAATCTAGTGCTCGCTATATGCATACACTGCGATAATCAAGCAGCTATTTCTAGGGCACAAAATGTTATATACAACGGTAAGTCTAGACATATTTGTCGTAGACATAATACTGTGAAGCAGTTGCTCTCAAATTAAATTATCTCTATTGACTTTGTCTCGTCAAAAGATAATTTAGCGGATCCGCTTATTAAAGGTTTAAGTGGAGAGCGAATAAACTGCGCATCGAGGGGAATGGGTTTAAAAGCCTAACCTTACCAAGTTAGCTTAATGGAAACCTCACTTAGCGACTGGAAATCCCACGGATTAAGTTCAAGAGGAAAAACTAGTTATGATTGACTCAACAAGTAAGCACTTGGGAGCAATCCATTCCTAAGGTGCACATAAGTGCTTTTCTACAAGTGGATTAAGGATAAGCTTAAACGCTTTTAATGATGCCTATATCTTGTTACTAAACAAGTGGAGTAGAGTACACTACTCTTAATAGGACGATCACCTATGTGAGTATAGAGTTGGGTCGGCTCTTTGGGAATTTCTATGGAGGTTGTTATTCCCTAAAGATACTCTCTGAAACCAAGAATGTCTAGGGCCAAAACGGACACAACCGAGAACCAAAGTTGATTTGGAAAGTCATTGTGTGAAGTTTGTTGACTTGGCTTACACTAACGGCTAATAGTTCAAGACCTAGTTCACTGATTAGCTAATAAGTCCGATAAAGCTTTCGTTATGGAAGGTTCAAGACCTAGTTCACCTATCCTGATGTAGTTTATTTTCTAAAGTACCTTTCACAATAGAGTCAGTCCTTTGTGTGTCAATTCCTTGAATCTCCATTCATTGTGGGGGATTGTTGGAATATGAAGAATATATATGTGAATCTTTGAATTGAATTACGGCGAGATCTGTTGGTCGAATCAATTGGATGATGGTTGGAGTGTGCTCTCCTTTCATTGGGGATGAACGTGGTATACTCACATGTTCAATTCCGACTTCGAATGAATGAGATATTCAAGTCTAAAGATTGCCTAATTCAAAGCCAAAATGGGACTAAAGGTAGCTAAAGGCATTTAGTCCCACATTGGCCATGGGATGGAAGTTCGTAGTGTTTAAATAGAGAAAATTGAGAACAAATGGCATGCCCTTTGGGTACTTGGAGTTTTTGCGCACGATTAGGAGGGAACCATGCCCGCACACGCGCACGTGCGCGCAGTCGCTGGCGGTGCCGGCGCCGGTGCCGGGCTCGGGTCCGGGTTCCCTACCCGGCAAAGTTCTTTCTGAACTAGGTCTCACGGGTATGGGTTACGCGGAGCATACCCGCTCCGCTATCCGGATCCGAACCGCCCCGCCAATGACTGTCTACAAACCGTCGCGACAGTTGGGCGGTTGGACGGTTGCGGCGGTTGAACCGAACCGTTGCAACGATTCAGACCGAACCGTTGCAACTGTTCGTTGGGTTCGGACCAGATTGCCCCTCCCGGAGCACTATAAATAGCGCTCCGTATTCTCAATTGAAAACACACCAATAACGAAAACTCTCTCTCTCTGCGTTCTGAACTGAGGTTCCCTCTGCGTTCTGAACTGGGAAGTAAAGTTCTGTTTTGAAGTAACTTCCAACGGGAAGTGGAAAATTCAGTTTTCGAAGCGACTTCCAAAAGAGATTCTGCAAAAATTCATTCTGAAAGAGGGCTCAGAAAATTCAACAGATTCTTTAATAGAATTGTTGTTTGAATCTGGGACTTCCGAAGAAGAATATTCTGCAACCTTCCTTCTTCCTCTACAGTGGGTGCTCCTCCAAAGTAAAGGCAAATATTCTCCCGAAATTTGTCTTTATCCCGCTGCTTCAATAATCCTGTGAAGGTACTGGTTAACTACGGTTCGACCGTACGGTGATTTGGTAGTGCTATCCAAATATCGTGAAGGAGTGTTTGAAAATCACCTAGAGGGGGGTGAATAGGTGATAATACTAATCAATGCACAATTTAAAAATTATGATGCAACAATCTCACAAAGCAAGTGAACATAGCAATGAATGTAGAGAGCAAGTAATAAGAGCAATAAAAATAGAGCAAGAAATAAGAGCAAGTAAACCAAACGCAAACACCGAGAATTGTTATCGAGGTTCGAGCACCCAACTCTACTTCCCCGCCTTCCCCAGAAGGATTCCAACCACTTCCACTATCACAAAGATGTCACAAATACACCGGAGTACTCAACTCCACAATCTCAAGTACAAGCAATCTCTTAGTAGTCAAAAGACCACAAACTCTCTCTTTGAAAAATTCTCTTCCCTTACAAAGGTCCTTAGAGAACAATGAGTAGGAATGAAGCTCTTGTGTGCAAGGAGAAAAGAAAAAGAAATCAGAGAGTTCTTGAAAACACTTCAAAAAATGAGAGAGAATTTCAGCACAAAAATCAAGAAACCAAGTCTTTTTGAATGCCTTAAACTTGTGAAAATTTTGATAATTTTTCTAGTAACCAACCTCTCCCTAAACACCCCTATTTATAGGAGAGGGCTAGGGTTTAGAGATAAAACATATTTAAGGCTAATCAGAAAGTATTAAAATCAAAACATGTCATTTAAAAACACTTAAGTGAGAAAAGGACAAAAGATAAACCAGCTCAGAAAATAGCCGTTACTGTTCAAACGGCTAGCTCGGTCGACCAGCCCGGTCGACCGCTAGTTAAAAAAATAGCCGTTGCAGGCTGCGGTCGACCGCCCGGTCGACCCAAAAATACAGAGAGCAGAGTCTGTCAGTCAGGCAAGTCTCGGTCGACCGTCCGGGTCGACCGTGAAACGTGCACACTGACACGCACTGCTGCCAGAACCCCGGTCGACTGGGTCGGCCGACCGGCTTGACCTGACATAGGGTCGGTCGACCCAGGCAGTCGACCGGCTCAGGTCAAAAACCAAAACAAAAACGAAATTTTGAGGAGAAATCTATTTTTAATAAAATAGTTTTGAATAGGAATATATATAATGGATAAAAATGAGTTTGTAGGCTGAAGATTGTATACAAACTATTTTTGTACATATTATAGGAAATATGTTTGGAAACAAGATGTGCGCAAAAACGTGTGTGATAGAGCTTCAAATAAACCTATTCACTATTCTTTAACAAAACTTTAAACTAAGAACAAATCTAATAAATTATCTTGAGCAATCTTGAAGTCTTGAGCCATGCAATGCCTTGCTAGAGCCTTCTCTTCTATTGTTCCTTCCTTGATGTGCAAAACGCCTTCTTTGCTTCATGAACCTAGAAGTTCTTGCAATAGCTAAGCAATGGCCTCCCAATATGGTACTAACCTGAAACTTATCTTAAACAAACTAATTAGTACCAAATAGCTCTTATTTGTTTTGTTATCATCAAAACTCTAAACAAATGGAGAGTGTAACCTTTTGGGCCAACAATCTCCCCCTTTTTGATGATGACAAAACAAATAGGCTATGAGCAAAAATATAGGGGAGGAGAAAGCTCCCCCTCAAATTATGCTATATTAAATAAAGAAAAACAATGTAATTTGTAATTTGCAAGTAAACATTATGAAACCAAAAACCATAAACATCATGAGATATAAAACACTTGCAAAACACTTAAACAAGAATTCATGAAAACACATCAAAAACTAAAAACATCAAAAACTAAAAACATGTATAAGCTCATATGGAACCAAAACCATATGAACTCATATTTTTATCATAAAAACTCATTCTCCCCCTTTTTGTCATACATCAAAAAGGGTTATGAAGACATTTTTATTCAATAACACAAACATTAAGTTCACCACAAATGAAGAAAATCTAGCAAAATCAAGTGGTTTAGTGAAAATATCGGCTAGTTGCAAATCCGTAGAAACATAATCAATATCTATATCTCCTTTCTCAAAATGATCTCTAAGAAAGTGATATCTAATCTCAATGTGCTTGGTCTTACTATGTTGATTTGCATTCTTAGTCATATGTATAGTACTAGTATTATCACAAAATATTTTTATATGGTTATAATGCAAATCATAATCAAGGAGAGTATGTTTCATCCAAAGGACTTGTGCACAACAAGCCCCCGCGGCAACATACTCCGCCTCGGCGGTTGAGAGAGCTACAGAATTTTGTTTCCTAGAGGACCATGAAACAAGACAATTACCAAGAAATTAATATGTCCCACTAGTACTCTTTCTATCTACTCTACAACCCGCATAGTCGGCATCCGAATAACTCGTCATTGAGAAATCTCCGGTTTTCGGATACCATAGACCCATTCTAATCGTTCCCTTAATATAACGAATAATGCGTTTTACCGCAATAAGATGGGACTCTTTGGGACACGATTGAAATCTAGCACAAAGACACACACTAAACATGATGTCCGGCCTACTTGCCGTCAAATATAAAAGACTACCTATCATACTTCTAAACAATTTAATATCAACATCTTTACCTTGGTCATCCTTATCAAGCTTGGTTGTAGTTGCCATGGGAGTGTTGCAAACTTTAGAGTCTTCAAGTCCAAACTTCTTTACGAGTTCCTTTGCGTATTTGGCTTGGCATATGAAGTTCCCATCTTGCAATTGCTTGATTTGGAGTCCAAGAAAGAAATTAAGCTCACCCATTGAAGACATTTCAAATTCACATTGCATAACCTTTTCAAATTCCTTGCATAAAAACTCATTAGTAGAACCAAAAATTATATCATCAACATAAATTTGCACAATTAAAATGTCATTATCAACATACTTAGTGAATAGTGTTGTATCTACTTTGCCTTTAATAAAATCATTTAAAATGAGAAAACTAGAAAGCCTTTCATACCAAGCTCTTGGAGCTTATTTCAATCCATACAAAGCTTTATCAAGTTTAAAAATAAAATCGGGATGAACATGATCAACAAAACCGGGAGGTTGAGCAACATAAACTTTTTCATTTATAAAACCATTTAAAAATGCACTTTTCACATCCATTTGAAAAAGTTTAAAATTTTTGAAAGATGCAAAAGCTAGTGTCATCCGTATGGCTTCAAGCCGTGCTACGGGTGCAAAGGTCTCCTCAAAGTCAATTCCCTCAATTTGAGTGTAACCTTGGGCCACTAACCTAACCTTATTCCTAATCACATTTCCGGACTCATCCATCTTATTCCTAAAGATCCACTTAGTACCAATTATTGGTCTATCGTGGGGCCTAGGAACAAGGTGCCAAACTTGGTTGCGCTCAAATTGATTGAGTTCATCTTGCATGGCTAGCAACCAATATGAGTCCGCCTCGGCTTCGAGGATGCTTTTGGGTTCAAAATGAGAAATGAAAGCAAAGTTACCACATAGGTCATGGAGTTTGGAGCGAGTTGTTACCCCTTTTGATGCATCACCTAAGATGAGCTCCTTGGGATGATTTGTGGCATATCTCCAAGCTTTAGGAAGCGGTTGAGAGCTTTCCTCTTTATCCTCTTGAACATCACCAATGGATTCTAGCTTTTCTTCTTGAGCGGGTGAGTCCTTCAAGGATAGTCTCTCCATGTTATCACCTAATGGTTCAATCTCTACAACATTCTCAACAAACACATTAGATTCTTCAAATTTAACATGCATGGATTCTTCAATGGTAAGTGAAGATCTATTGAATACTCTATAAACTTTACTAGTAGTAGAATATCCAACAAAGATTGCTTCATAAGCCTTAGCATCAAATTTACCCAAGTTATCTTTAGTGTTCAAAACAAAACACTTGCATCCAAAAACTTTGAAATATGTAACATTAGGTTTTCTAGAATGATACATTTCAAAAGATGTTTTGGAAAAATTTTTACACAAATAAATACGATTTGAAATATAGCATGCGGTGTTTACGGCCTCGGCCCATAGATATTGAGGGAGGTCGTACTCACTTATCATTGTCCTAACCATCTCTTGAAGTGTTCTATTTTTCCTTTCTACAACTCCATTTTGTTGTGGAGTTCTAGGACAAGACATTTCATGCTTAATTCCCTTTTCATCACAATAAGTCATGAAGAGTTGGTTAACAAACTCACCACCTCTATCACTCCTTATTCTCAAAATCGAAAAACCCTTTTCTTTTTCAACTCTTTTTCGAAAAATCTTAAAATGAGAAAAAGCTTGATCTTTGTGTTCCAAGAAGAAAACCCAAGTGAAACGGGAAAAATCATCAACTAAAACAAATGCAAATCTACTACCATTTAAGCTCTTAGTTTTAGTAGGTCCAAAAAGATCCATATGAATTAATTCTAAAGGCCTAGTTGACATGATATCCTTGATTGGTTTGAAGGAAGACTTGGTTTGTTTTCCAAGTTGGCATGCACCACAAATGCGGTCTTTCTCAAACTTCAAGTAAGGAATACCCTTCACCAATTCCTTTGAATTAATCCTAAAAAGATGGTCAAAAGATGCATGTCCTAATCTTCTATGCCAAAGCCAAGAATTTTCATCAAAAGCATTTAAGCATTTAGTAGAACATTCCACATTAAGCATGTCAATGATATAAACATTATCATCACGAAAACCGGTGAGAATACAATCATTGGTTTTAACATCAAAGATTTTGCAAGAAGTATCATCAAAAACAACCTTAAGTCCACGGTCACAAAATTGACTAATGCTAAGCAAATTATGCTTCAAACCATCAACAAGTACAACATTTTCTATAATGGGAGATGCACCAATTGAATGTTACCTATACCGATGATAGTGCCTTTGGAGTCATCCCCGAAGGTGACGGAGCCACCTTCCTCGTACCTTGATAGGGTTGTAAAGTTATTGATGTCCCACGTCA
Organism: Agave tequilana; assembly: GCA_038442645.1. Lineage (NCBI taxonomy): Eukaryota > Viridiplantae > Streptophyta > Magnoliopsida > Asparagales > Asparagaceae > Agave > Agave tequilana. The sequence goes on along the minus strand of JAVJIF010034257.1, from coordinate 70,806 downwards.
TATGTCTTGAATAACTACTATCAAGGTACCACCGCTCCCTACGTCTTGGAGCCTTGGTGTGTACCTACATCAAATAATTTAGGACTTGATTTTGGTACCCACATTTTCTTGGGTCCTAAAGAGTTAGTTTCATTAACCCAAACAAGATTATTGGTTCTATTTATTTGGTCATAACAAAATTTAGCCAAATGTCCATTCTTACCACAATATGTGCATCTATACACTCTACCATATTTAAAAGCATAGTGAGTGTGTGATTTGTGAGCATGAGAATTGTGAGCATGAAAAGATTTAGTATGAGAAGTGTTATGTGTAGTGTGAGCATGAGGAATCTTAACATGTGAATCTTTAGCATGAGAAGTGTGCTTTTTAGAAAATATTTCTTCAAGTTTCTTAGTGTTAAAAGCACAATCCTTTAAAGTCTTTTCAAAATCAACAATTCTAGTTTTCAAAGAAGAAATTTCTTTTTCATCAATCTTAGGAAATTTTGCTTTACAAGCAACTTTGTAAGCACAAAATTCATTTTGGGTAGAAATGAGATTTGAAGAAATTTCAACTTTTTCTTTAGAAATAATAGCAAGTTAATTTTTGAGAAAAGCAACTTCCTTTTCCAATTTAGAGCATTCAATCTTTTTATTATCATAGGTTTCTGAAAGTTCAACAAAGGCATGAACAAGAACTTCTTTGCTTAATTCATCATCTTCATCATCAAGAGTTTGAGGGGTTACCTTTGGTGTGTTTGCCATGAAACACATATTTGCTATATCCGCCTCTTCCTCAGACTCGCTTTCCGAATCCCAAGTTGCCTTGTACGCTTTCTTTTCTTCCGGTTTCTTTGGCTTGAAGGAGGAGGTCATCTTCTTCTTGAACTCCGAGCAATCGGCCATGATATGTCCGGGTTTTCGGCAATTGTAGTATATAATTCTTCTCTCCTCTTTGCCTTCAAATTTCCTTCGGAAGTTGAGCTTGTTCCTCCGGTACATTCTCTTCACATTGCGAACAAGTAGTGATAGCTCCTCATCTTCTTCTTCATCTTCTTCATCGTCTTCAAGAGTGGATGAAGACTTGAAGGTTATGGATTTCTTCTTTAGTGGAGCGGCCTCTTCTCTTGCTTTCTTTTCCATCTCATGGGTCTTTAAGTTCCCAATGAGACTAATAAGGTCCATCTCATCCTTGTCGTTCAATTCTTTCAAGGTGGTGGCCTTGATTTCCCATGATGTAGGAAGTGCCCGAATCACTTTTCGCACCTTTTGGTCATTGGAGATGTCATCACCTAAAAAAGAAAGAGCATTGGTAATTTTAGTAAATCTAGTAATCATACAATCAATAGATTCTTCATCAATCATTTTAAAGGATTCATATTGGGACCTTAAGAGATCTATCTTAGCTCTCTTAACTTGTGAAGTCCCCTCGTGTGTGACCAATAAATGTTGCCAAATCTCATAGGCGGATTGGCAATGAATTACCCGTGTAAGGTCATCCTCATTCAAGGCGGTTAATAGGGAGTTTTGAGCCTTAGAGTTAGCCTCATATTCTCTAAAGGTGAAGTCGGTCCAAGTGCTCTCATCACTATCGGGTACTACATAGGGTTTGGTCAAGGATTTAGCTACTAAGCTACCTAAAGATTGCAAAAAGATAGTCATCCTAACCTTCCAAATAGGGAAGTTGAGTCCATCAAATTTAGGAGGGGTTTTGATGTTATCGGCCATGTTTACTAATGAATGATAAATGGAATGCAAATGTTGATTAGCAAATTTTAAGGATCTCTCTATGGATGTTAAGCCAAAACCTAGAGTCCAAGCTCTGATACCAATTAAAAATCACCTAGAGGGGGGTGAATAGGTGATAATGCTAATCAATACACAATTTAAAAATTATGATGCAACAATCTCACAAAGCAAGTGAACATAGCAATGAATGTAGAGAGCAAGTAATAAGAGCAATAAAAATAGAGTAAGAAATAAGAGCAAGTAAACCAAACGCAAACACCGAGAATTGTTATCGAGGTTCGAGCACCCAGCTCTACTTCCCCGCCTTCCCCAGAAGGATTCGAACCACTTCCACTATCACAAAGATGTCACAAATACACCGGAGTACCCAACTCCACAATCTCAAGTACAAGCAATCTCTTAGTAGTCAAAAGACCACAAACTCTCTCTTTGAAAAATTCTCTTCCCTTACAAAGGTCCTTAGAGAACAATGAGTAGGAATGAAGCTCTTGTGTGCAAGGAGAAAAGAAAAAGAAATCAGAGAGTTCTTGAAAACACTTCAGAAAATGAGAGAGAATTTCAGCACAAAAATCAAGAAACCAAGTCTTTTTGAATGCCTTAAACTTGTGGAAATTTTGATAATTTTTCTAGTAACCAACCTCTCCCTAAACACCCCTATTTATAGGAGAGGGCTAGGGTTTAGAGATAAAACATATTTAAGGCTAATCAGAAAGTATTAAAATCAAAACATGTCATTTAAACACACTTAAGTGAGAAAAGGACAAAAAATAAACCAGCTCAGAAAATAGCCGTTACTGTTCAAACGGCTAGCTCGGTCGACCGGCCCGGTCGACCGCTAGTTAAAAAAATAGCCGTTGCAGGCTGCGGTCGACCGCCCGGTCGACCCAAAAATACAGAGAGCAGAGTCTGTCAGTCAAGCAAGTCTCGGTCGACCGTCCGGGTCGACCGTGAAACGTGCACACTGACACGCACTGCTGCCAGAACCCCGGTCGACTGGGTCGGCCGACCGGCTTGACCTGACATAGGGTCGGTCGACCCAGGCGGTCGACCGGCTCAGGTCAAAAGCCAAAACAAAAACGAAATTTTGAGGAGAAATCTATTTTTAACAAAACAGTTTTGAATAGGAATATATATAATGGATAAAATGAGTTTGTAGGCTGAAGATTGTATACAAACTATTTTTGTACATATTATAGGAAATATGTTTGGAAACAAGATGTACGCAAAAACGTGTGTGATAGAGCTTCAAACCTATTCACTATTCTTTAACAAAACTTTAAACTAAGAACAAATCTAATAAATTATCTTGAGCAATCTTGAAGTCTTGAGCCATGCAATGCCTTGCTAGAGCCTTCTCTTCTATTGTTCTTTCCTTGATGTGCAAAACGCCTTCTTTGCTTCATGAACCTAGAAGTTCTTGCAATAGCTAAGCAATGGCCTCCCAATATGGTACTAACCTGAAACTTATTTTAAACAAACTAATTAGTACCAAATAGTTCTTATTTGTTTTGTTATCATCAAAACTCTAAACAAATGGAGAGTGTAACCTTTTGGGCCAACAGTGTTGTATCTTGGGAGACCAGCGTCCAGTAACCTGTTAGCACCGGTGCGGGGGACGTAATTGTCTTAAGGAGATTCACTTTAAGCGTACCTCACTCCAAGTACTGTATAAGTGAATTAATTTCTTTATACAGGGGATATACTGATATTCAATATATTGAGACTGATTTATACCAGTCTAATTGGTATTTAACTAAGGAAGGAAATTGAAAGGTGGTTCTTAAATTAAGGAATGTTCTATTGAACGGAAAACCTCCCACCTGATATTTACCGACTTGGCCAATTAGATTGTTGATATTTCAGTGATATTGATTAGTTGTCAGATTGATCCCAGAAACCAACAATTCCAACTAGTTCTTGCCAAACAACCAAAATTTAATAAGAGTTAGCAAGTCATAAAGAAAACGAATTTAGCTCGAAATCACCTAGAATTCCATTCACTTCTTAAAATTCAAGAATTGATAATTCCACCAGATGTTTGGAATTAGCCTCTCTCTTTCTCTCAATCTCAACTCCAAGGGTGTTTGACAATAGGAGTTAGAAAAATAGGAGTTAGTGCATTGGATGAATAGATTTATAAAGGAGGTGATAATTAGTTTTTTTTTTTTTTTTTTTTTGGGTGGGGAGGTGAAGAACTAGGAGGAGTTGTGTATAATACAAAGAAAGTTGATTCGAGAATTAAGAAGAGTTAGGTATTATGATTTTGACTTTTTTTAATAATCAATTATTTTGTTCCTAGCAATTAAAATTATGCCATGTGTTTTATCTTAGTGCTAAAGATTTCCCGGTGATAAAGAAAATAATGTGAATCAAGTTATAAACATGAAAAAATATAAATTTATAATATTTATTTTATCTTGATATTACTTTTTAAAGTAACATATATTTGACATTATATAATCAATCCTCTTTTTGGGGCATCAGATTCAATGGGAGGATAGTCCTCACAATGGGCTTTTTTTCCCTTCAGAAATTGACAATGGGCTTTTATTGGGCCTACAGCAATCTCTTGTTACATCATCTGTCAATCAGACCACAGCCCATCTTGCGCTGGGCGAAGAGAAACCAAATTATTGTTAAAAAATAATTAGGCCTCCAATTTAAAATATAAGTGAGAGAGTTTTTCATTTAAAAGGCTCATACATCAAAACTTTACATAACCCCGTTTTCAATGCAAACAACAACCTAGATTCACCATCCATAGTGGTCATAGTGATCAATAGGTTCATTGTGTTTTATGTTTTTAAGAAGAGAGTATCAGTTTAAAATTTAAGAGAGGCTCCAAAGTTAATTCATAGTCACGCATATGCTATACTTTATAAATGTGTGAACTTGACATTTGAGTATCACTACTTTTGTAGGTTTTCTTTCCCTTCTAAATTCAAATTTATAACATAACCACAAACAAAACAAATCAAACTTTTAATCAGAGATTAAAAATAAGATTTGTAACAACAAAAAAAATTAAACTTAGTAAGTAATACTACTACTAACGGAAAATTTTGCTATAGCCGCGTGCTTTTCCTCATAATTAAAAAAACTCAATTTTATAATTTTCTTCGCTGCGGCCTAATTCATGTTAGCATAAATTGATTCCTCTGAACCACCGCTTCTTTATATATTTTCATTCTCTCTTTTACTCTTCTTCATCACTCCTGACGTTGCTCTCCCCTCAACTCTGATCTCGACGCAAAATAATTCTCGAGTGACCGGAGCGATCAGGTCGCCCTGGGGGTTGGAAGGGGGTGGGCCGCCCCCTCTCGAGGGTCTAGGGGGCAAAGTCTACGAACCATTTTTTTTGGGATCGACCTTTCACAAATTTCGTTTGTTCATGTTCGTGATGAGTTTTATTTGTATTTGTGATCGATGTGTTTTTTAGATCTGAAAAATATTGGGCACGAATCGGTTGTCGCTGACAGGGGGTCTGCTGATATGAGGATTGCAACTCATGATTACATTCCTATTTGAGGACTGAGACTATGGTCGCAACCTTTTAATAAAGACTAAAAAAATAAGGCATTTTTGTGTGGGCTGCGATCATGATCACAGTCCTAATAAAGATTCAGAAACATGACATTTTTGTGAGGACTTCGAGTATGGTCACAATCTTAATAAAAATGACCGCGATCATGATCATAATATGTCATTTTTGTGAGCACTGCGATCATGGTCGCTGTCCTAATAAAGAGGATTGCACATGGTCACAGTCCTATAAAGACTAAAAAACATAATACTAATAAAAGAAAAGCAATCATAATCGTAATCTTCAGAAATAAGACATTTTTGTGAGGGCTGCGATCATGATCACAATCCTCATAAATAGAGTATTTTATGAGACAGTCCTCTGAAATAAGATACCAACAGTTCGCATTTTCGAAGCGATCCATTTTTTCGAAGCGATTACTGTGAGATATTTACGTCTTCGTCGCTGAAGAGCGCTCTTGATTAGTTTAAAAAAGTGAATGAAACGAATAAAATTATAAATTGGAATTTTTTTTTAATTATGATTTAACATAAAAGACTGTAACAAAACCCTCATTACTAATAATAATAACTAATTAAAGCAAATGTTTCAACCTTGGACCAATGCATGCCCCGTTCCTCAAGAGGCGCCGCCCTTGACTTCTGCCACCCATAGTCATGCGCATGTGGAAGCATTCCGGCCGTCACCATTTCCTAACAAACTTTTAATTGCTAAAAGGTTCCTTCCTTCTCCAAAGATCCATCATTCCCAAAACATTCTTATGAGCTTGAAAAATATTTTCTTAGCAAAATAGTTGCAAGTTGTAAATTTGATATTTTATTAAAACTGATGTTTTCTCTTGTAACTCTTTTATGATTTTTTTTTTATCTGTTTGCCTTCAGTTGGGGGTGGGGGGAGGAGAGCGAGAGCGAGAGCACCCATTCCCTTTTTCTCTCTTCCTCCCTCTCCCCCGTCCCCCTTCCCATCCCATCCTCTCCTCTTCATCCTCCGTCTTTGTCGCTCTGCCGATCAGTTTTCAATCCCGACGGAATGATATGATAATAGTGGACAATATAATATAATATATTAGTAGTGTACAATATAGTCATTTCATAATTTACTTATTTCTATTGCAAATATTAGTTGCCTGTGAAAAAAACCCTTAAAAAACGACTGAAAAAGAATTGAGGAGCCTGTCTGTGGAGGAAAAGGAAACCCTAGCCCTAACCGTAGAAGCTCCTCTTTGATCTCTAATGGCGACGTTCGCAGATGCTCCCCCTGGCGATGCGAAGGCCGGGGAGAAGATCTTCAAGACGAAGTGTGCTCAGTGCCATACCGTCGACAAAGGCGCCGGCCACAAGCAAGGTGAGATTGGAGATCTCACTTTGATCTGATCTCCTCTCTTTCTCTTATTCTAATTTAATTTTTTTTTTATATTCTAATGTTTTGCCCAATATTTCGGAATTTTGTCTTTGGAACGATCATTTCTTGGCGATTTTGATACTGCGATTCATTTTATGGATCTCCAACCCTTTTTTTGCATATAGATCTATGTATTTTATGCGTCTTCATTTTGATTAATTAGTGTTGGAAATTTTATCCCTGTTTTCTTTTAAATTAAAATATGCAATAATTAAAACTTAGCACAAATCAAATTAAACAATTAGATCAATTGTGTTCTTGCTTGATTTTGCTGAGATCTCGAGAAGTTATTTGACACGCTCAGTAGTTTTATGCTATCGGACATGTTCGATCTGTTTTCTATAGGGCAATTTTTCAAAAAATCTTTTTTTTAAAAATCATTTCAAAAATCGATTCCCTCCAAAAAAAAAAAAAAAAAAATTCCAAAAATTGACCTCACGTTAGCGTCACGTCGGCTCGGCCCGTCAGCGTGGCACAGACGAGAGGCGGTTTTTTTGTTCAAGTGGTGTTGACAACGCTCGGTTGAACGATTTTTTTTTGCTTTTTTGCGTTGTATTACTCGGCCGGGGTTGGCAACCCCTGCTGACCAATAAATAGCAGTATTGTATTCATGCAATCCTTTTTTTTAAAATTTTTTGGCTTGGCTATAGTCTTTTTTCTTTTTCTTTTTTTGCATGCTCATGTTGAATTCATGCATGCATGCATCATGAATGATCATTAATGAACATGCATGATGCATGCATGATACAGTAGGGGTGAGCATCGGTCGGTTCGGTTCGATTTTTGCTAATTTTTGCAAAACCGAACCGATTAGACTTAGTAACTGGACCGAACCGAACCGACTAAGTTCGATTCGGTTTTTCGGTTTTTTCGGTTAGGCCAATATTTTTCCATCATTTCTTACATTTTTTAATCACCATTATATTATCATCCTTTAATATTCTAATCTCAAATATTCAATACCCAAATTAAAAATAAGAAAAGACCCTAACCTTAATGTGAATTAAAAATTTCATATTCTAAAACTTTTACGCTATATTTGGGCTCTTATATCAAAACTCACATAATTATTACTAACTTTTAATGGCAAGAATGAAAAAAAAGAACTATATTAATATAAATATTATTCTTAATTGTGATGGTGTAGTTAACATAACTTTCACATATTCAACATAAAAAAGATGGTATGGTTAGAAGTAATGGGATAAGTTTTCACCAGTTTTTGTTATGAACTATATGATGCACTAAATTGAATTTGGGTGGGGTGATATATAGGGTAAGAGATTCGGTTCGGTTCGGTCGAGTTCGGTTTTTGAAACACAAAACCGAAACCGAACCGAACTAGAGCGGTTCGGTTCGGGTTCGGGTTTCGATTTTTGGTCGGTTATTTCGGTTATAACCGAACTCTGCTCACCCCTATGATACAGGCTTGGGCAATTATTGCCCAAGTCATGCAACCCCGGTCGACCGGCCCCATGGCAAAAAAAAAAAAATATTGGTTTGTCCGGGTTTGTCACCCCGCGTTGGCATCAGCACCCGCGCTAGCAGCCAAAGCTGACGTGGCGTATCAGAGATCGTTTTCTGGAAATATTTTTTAAAGAAGTTGATTTTAGAATTATTTTTTTAAAATAGTTTTTTTTAAAAAATTGCCCTTTTCTATACCTTGTTCCAGATCCATATTGCATAGAAATTGTCTGCGTAAAATCTTTTTGAGATCTTATTAGTATAACATGATCAGAAATCTGAACCAAATGGACGTTCATGAACAAAGCTGTATCAAGCTCTTCTTTTTGGTTAATTTATTTTTTCGGGTGTATTTTTCTTATTTTATTTATTTACTTTTTCTTTTCCATAGGGCCCAACTTGAATGGTCTTTTTGGGAGGCAATCTGGGACCACTGCAGGCTATTCATACTCTAATGCAAACAAGAGCATGGCTGTGATCTGGGAAGATAATACTTTATACGATTACCTGCTTAACCCGAAGAAGGTATGATTCCTTGACCTGTCTGCTGCATGATACTCAGAACTTTGTGAATATTTTGGCGTAGAAGTTAGTTGTGTGTGTAGTCTTTAATGACAAGTATGGGAAGAGTTGATATTGTTGGTATTAGTTCTGTATGCCATTAACTTAGTGCTATCATTGTAATAGTGTGGATGTCAAATTCCTAATTCAATGTCAAACTTCTTCTTTAGTGTACGCAGAGTTGTTGATGATTGTCTAATATTTATTTAAGCATATATCTCTTATTGTATGCTGACCATAATGGCCTTGTGCCAAAAAGACATAGTTTGAAGAATGAGTATCCAACTGGGTAAATAATCAAGTTTCTGCTTGGATGCTTTTATCGTCACCTGGGCAATCATGGATAATTTTCTTATTAAGACATATTCTGTCCTAATTTACTTTAAATTTCTTCTTGCAAGTTTTGTATCAACGCATATTAGTGAGCAGGTATATCGGTTCCACAATTTAGTTTTGATTATCATTTCAAACCTTGTCAATTTCTAACACTATTAATTTGTCTGAGTAGAATTCAACTTGTTGATACGTGTAACTTGTTTAATGTCACAATGGTTTGAATAACTCTTTGATTGTTTTGGGGAACGGAAGTATTGTTATACTTGGAAACTAGGTCTGGATGGCTGCAGTTATTAACTTAGTAATTAGGGCTGATTCTAACAGCTAATTATTATTGCTGCCTCTTCTTTATCACCACTATTAGTCACTTCATTGTCTTTGGCATGTCTTGGGCTTTGTATCCCGCTTTTCATGGTTACTCTTAATCAGTTCTTGTTTGACTTCAGCAATCAACAGCTTGAGAAAGCTCAAGTGAAGGGTAGGAAATTCTTTATTCTCTTGTACCTTTTGAAAATAGGGTGTTCTCATATTGATAAGTCAAAATACACATTTTGAAGAGGGTTCCTCGAATCACATGGATTGCAGGTAAATCAGTCTAATCTAATAAGTTGTTAGTCACTATGGTTCCTACTTCCTCTTTGACCCGAGGATATTCCATTGTTGTTAAGTGATGTTGCTTTGTTTTCAGTTTCACCCCCACCCTTCCCTTTCTTTCTTCTGTCTTGATGACTCTTTTCCAACTATTATTTGAAACCATAATCTGAACAAGTGACGCGTTAATTAATGGGTATAATGTATAATCATTGGAAGTAAATTTTGGGAAGGAGAACTTAGGGAAAGGGCAGGTGTAAAACAACAAAAAGAATAAGCTTCTGTTGAGTTTAATATTCTTGAGCTAAAAAGACATTTAAACAGAGGGACCTATTTCAAATGACTTATTGAGGGGCTTAATGAAAGATCATATGAGCTAGAGTATTGTTTCTAAATTGCGTTATTTAGATAGATATACCAACTTTTGGTATTTAGAAATTTAGCCCCAAATGTTTGATATTAGAAATTTAACGCCCTTAATCTCCATAGTCCTATAAGTTTACCCCCAACTATTATTGTTGGGAATTAAAATGAGAGTATTCTGTTAGGTTGGCAGATTTTTATTTTAAGAAGACAAAAAATTGCTCATGTGAGGTAATAAAAGCCCCCATTCCCTCTCATTTTGTAGTAGGTTGGGGCTCCAACGATCATCTCTCTCATTGATCATTAATTATCAACTGACCTGTCGTGTCGCCGCGAATGCTCTCTCTCTCAGTTATCGATTGGGGAAGAAGGACAAGGGGAAAGATGGTAAAATTGCCTCTAAAATGTTAAAACTTGACAGTCGAGGGTATTTTTAAGGAGATAGACTTGTGTAGCTCTGGAAAGATTCGAGCCTGAATCCTTCCCACTCAAATACCAACATCTGACATTCAAATACAAGATTCACTTCATTGAAGTTGATCTATATTATTTAAAGTAGCTACAAATCAAAAATTAAGTGTTTTGAATACTTTTTGCCTATCCATCAAGCCGGCACAAAATGGACGGCCGAAAGTAGTGAGTTGGTTAGATCTATGTCTTTAGACATACAAATTCTCGATCTGGCCATTTGATCATGACTTAAATATTTAAAAACCTCTACAAACTAATTTTTGTTAGGTTCCAAATGTTCTACACCGTTAAACTAACCAACTCACTATTTAGATCGTCCGTTTTTTTCCTACTTGATGCATGAGCAAAAAGTATTCAAAACACTTGATTTTTAGTTTATAGATACTTGAAATAATATACATCAACTTCAATGGAATGGATCTTGTATTCGGATGATGTATGGTTGTATTTGAGTGGGAAGGATTCGGGCTCGAATTCTTTCAGAACTACACAAGTCTATCTCTTTTTTTAAGACTGAAGATTTGGAGGATAAATTTCTATTATAAATATTTGGGATTTAAATTTTTAAATACGAGAGATTTTTGGAGAGTATAATATTTAAATAACCCTTCTAATTTATGCGCGATTTGGTGGACCAATATGAGAAAAAGTCCTGGTAATTATTGTGTCTTCACATATCTTATTGTTGTGTTTTCATAGATTACATATTATTTCAATTTAATGCTGATTACTTGATTCTGAATATCTGGATCAAATTGTCAATTTCAATAAGTTACATACTGGTTAACTTACAACATAATTGTCCTTAATTATGATAATTTTCAATCCAAGTCTCTACAAGTCTGGTATTGGTTAATTTTGGAAAGTTAGTATATTATTCTCTCTCTCTATGACAATTGTCATTCAACAAACTGGCCTAATGGTTTTCAATAACCCTCATAGTTTAATATATGTAGTTTTCCCTGTTCTGTGTACTTGTCTGTAATTGTGATTCACTGGTCTTCCTACATAGTTTTTCTTCAAATATGATAATCTATTTCAATTTTGACATCAAATGTGGTTTATTTCAAGCTTTCCTGTTTCTTATACACCTCTATGATAATTTTGATTTTTTTTCACTTGTCCTCTTATCGGACAAGCGAGGAGGCGGGTTTGTACATTCCTTAGAAGTTCTGTGGGATCTGTTAGCTGAGCCAATGCGGGTTGTGGACAACTGTGGAGATCAAACAGTTAGGTCGTTTCTTGATATTTACAGAAACTGATTGTTATCGAAAGGAATATTGGATTCTGTGTTAGATACTGTGCTTAACCACCATGGGAAAGCTAAATCATTAACGGCAGTATATTTGGGTTCTTAAGCATGCATAGCATGATATGTAGCATGGACACTTAAGCTTGTTTTTTTTTTTTTTGGAGCTTAAGCTTGTTATGCGAAGGAATATTGCTTAAGCATGGATGCTTAAGCTTGTTATGGGAAGGAATATTGTGAAGCTAAATCTTTAACTGCAGTATATTTGGATGCTTAGACATGCCATAGCATGATACATAGCATGGACACCTAAGCTTGTTAGGACTATATCTGGGTGGAGTTCCCAAAGCTAGATTGGCATCCAAGTACCCCTTGCCTAGCTCAACCAAACAATGTGCTGGATTTTATGTAACCCATCCTAGGAAGAAATCGATCAATAAAAAGATGAATGCAAGGCGAGACCGTGGGTGGGGGTGGGGTGGGGGTGGAGGTGGAGGTAAGATAATGAAGGTACCAACAGTTGCGTGCATAACCCAGTATACCATGTTATGATACCAATTATTGGGAGATACAGAGATCCCCACCGACGACCTCAAGCACGCTATGAGATCGATTATCTCGAGCACACATTGATGAATATTAAAAGATACAAGAAGAAGAACACACAATTTAATGTAGTTCGGCCCAAACTTGGCCTACGTCCACGGGCAGAGAACTTGATAGAGTATTATTAATAAACTTGGTATAATAGAAATCTAACTTTTCCCTTGATCCCACAAGAGTATTCACCTTTCCCTTAAATCTACACTTAAATTACAAGAGTATACTTCCTCTCTATGCACCGTCATCTTCCTCTCTTTAACTTGGCTTTTTATGTCTTTACATTGTTGTTCACCACAACAACTTTCTTCTCCTCTTAAATCTTAGGTTATGACCTTTATTTATAAAGTTTACAATCCAAATTCTATTCTAACTTTGAGATGATCTTGATTGTCAGATGCTTGAAGAATTTTGATCATTCCTATTAGGAGTTGATCTCCTTTATTTAGAAGAATTCTAGACCCTTTAATTTTTATAAACAAACCTTCATTGAATAGAATCTGAATCCTATTCGAGCTCTGCCAGAAAAGAAAACTTGCAGGTGCCTGAAAAGGAAACTGCTCACGTTGAATCGCCTTGATAGTCGACGAACATGCATGACTAGTTGATTAACCTACTCAGTAGTCGACTGATCCAATGTGTCAGTCGATTAACTGAGATGTCCTTCTCTGTATTATATCTAGTTGACTATATAGTCGACTAGTCTGAGTGTTAGTCGACTATACAGTCGACTAATTTGCTCCACCTTGGTTTGCTTCTGCTTCAAGCCATCATCTTCTCCAATCAGATTGGATCTTTTTGGACTGTCATATCCTCATGAAAACAAGACAAAATCCTAACGCCAACATGGGAAGAATTTGGTCACAAAGATGAAAGAACAATAATTATATGAGGTATGTAAAAGAGGAGAGGAACAGGAGGTTACTGTGGGGGTGATTTTTCGCCACGAGAGATCGGACGGTCGATCCTCACTACAAGCGAGATTGGAAGTGGGGGTGAAATGCGCGTAAGTAAAACACAACACAAACACAATTTTACATGAAAATTCCTTAATTGGAAAAACCCAAGGGAAGAGGAACTTCACTATAATTCTTACACAAGAATTACATGAGTTTGGAAGGAGTGTACTGAGTTCAAATTTCCCATCTTCGACCCCTTCTTCGTCAAGGGAACAGGTTTGTTTATACTCTACTGAGCTATTGGACTAGAGGTAGATGGTTGTGGATGAGATTTGCACATTTCCCATGCTGTAACAACATCGATCAATGGTGCTGGTTTGTTGGGATTGTATGCTGAGAAATCTATCATTGTCCATAACCCCTTGTGCTGAGGGGCGTTAAACGTTATGAACATGGAAGAAGATTGTGCTGCGTAACTGTCAGCGGATATTGGGGATAATCTGTCGCTGAAGCTCGGATCGAGGGGTTCTGGAGTTTCTGGGACGACGAGATGTCCGAGTGGCGTAGTTGCTGGATGAAGTATTTTCGGGACGAAGGGCGGAATTTGGAGGATCTAGAGTGATGAACGCTGCTGGATGGATTGAATAATGTAGAAGTCTCGAAGGGGGTGCTCGGTTGCTTGGACACGTGTTACCATCCTGATGAGGGTCAATTTTTGACCATTACAGATGCCCTCGCTCTTTTGCTTGCCGGAGCCTGCGGAAGAGAAGTCAGAAGAACAGAGTTGGTAGGTTGATCCTTTAATGCTTTGATTTCTCCTTAATGTCTGTGATCAGGAGATGATTTTGATGATAAATGCGAATCTTCTGGATGTACTTGAAGATCGTATTGCTGGTGGACAATTGGCCTGTCAATCGATTAAAACTCTTGAAACTTATAACTGGTGTCTCTTCGAGTCCTGGTGCCATGATGACTGAGATCGTGTGGCACGGCGGTTAATATCATGTTGATTTGGTTGAACGAGAATCTTGGGACAGAGACCGACTTTCTGGGGATTGAGATTTTGAATTGGAGATAGTTCGATTTCTCCTCCATCTATAAATAGGGTAAAACCTTCATGATGGAAATCAATTATGTTTTCTTCTCCAAGATCATAGTTCTTCCTTCTCTGCTTGTTGCCATATCGTTCTTCTTCATCAGATGGAGGAAAGAAAGGGAGAGGATGGAGACAGTGGGAATGGTTGTCGAGCTCTCGCCATTCGGGGGACTGGTTGGTGCAATATGTCGGTCGTTGTAATGAGCCTGTCACAACACGTCAGTCGTTGTGACAGGGCTCCGCTGTTAGGGGAGATAGGGAGGACTCCTGCTCTAACTCGGTTTGTTCGTCTGGTTTTTGGCTTGCCCGATCCAGTTTCGGCCTTGAGGCTTGGATCCTTTCCTGATAGTGTGTACGAGGTAGGAGTAGGGGATATCCTTGGCGGTTACAGAGGTGGATGCGACTCCAAGACCATCCTGCTTGTCTTGGAGTCTTCATTCTGACCGGGCACCGTCGCCTCGCGCTTGGAGACTTATTTCTTGCGGCGAACAACAGAAGCAGAGTATGAGGGGCGTTTTGGTCGGGACGTCGCCGATGAAGCACTCCTTCCAGAGCTCTGACCTCTTCCTCAGAACAAATGGTCGGTGGTGTGTATCACACTGGCTTGTTTCTTGTCGGAGTCTGTCTGGCTTTCTTGGAGGCGTGTTCCAAGTGGAGAGATCTTTCATTAGAGGAACTTTTATTTTTATAAAGGCTCTTGGATCTTCTTCCGGGGTCTCTGGACGGTGGTGTAAGCAATAAGGTCGTGCCTTCTGCGGATGTTCTCCAGAGCACATGCTCTCAGAGTTCGGAGGTGAGGCTAGACATAGTGGTAGGATGGAGGGATCAGATTGAGATCATCAGTATTTCTTTTCAAAAAAGTGTAAACGTAGAACTGTAATGGGGTTTTGTATTACTCTCGTTGGATGTAATCAAATATGCATTTGAAGGGAATGTATTCGGAATGGAAAGACTTTTTAGAGAAACATATATAAATGTCTTGGAATGAAAATGTATGTTTAGATCTTACCTAGCTTGCTTTACCTTTGGCACTTCAGAATGATCACGTCTCCTCGGAGTGTTGGTCTTTAACTTCGGAATGTTTGATTTGGCATGGGAACTGTTCGGTAAGCTTGCGACGTTTTCGAGTGGGAGAAATCCCATCAGCGGTACCTGCAAATTTTTTGGCTTTCGAGTGGGAGAAATCCCAACAACGGAGTGGAGAATTTGGTAGGACTGAGTGGGGGAAATCCCACAACACAGTAGGGACTCCGAGTGGGGGAAATCCAATAACGGAGGGTTTTGATTGCCCGTTGGCTGATCGAGAGGGAGCACGTAGGTCGGAGTCTGTGTTGCCATCTCCGAGTGGGGGAAATCCCATCAACGGGACGTATAGACTTTGTACTCTGGCAGGAGGAAGAGAGAATGTGCACACAAGCATGCAATTGAACATTTTAAGTAAATCTTTATATGCAACATAATAAGAATAACGAAAAGTTGTTATGAATTGGGTTAACAAGATCAGGCATACTTAGCTTCTAATCACACGGACTAGTACATCGAGGGGATAATTCAAACAAGAAAACCCTCGTGTATATACTATTCGTTTCGTGCAGCTATAGACTAAGCATACATAATCTATGTTATCACGGAATGATCAGCACATGCACACACACATGCAAAAGTTGTTTTTGGATAATACCTGGCTGATCGTACCCTTTCTGAGCGCTTGCAAATTGAAAAGAGGCCTGAAGTGGAGGTGTTACCCATCGACATATTGGATGCATCGACTCCGAGTGGGGGAAATCCTATTAACGAGTGGCGATCTGGGCCTCTGAGTGGGGAAAATCCCAGTAGCGGAGTTGAGCCTCCCAGTGGGAGAAATCCAAGCAGCGGAGTTAGGTTCGCAGTTGCTTCAGAGTGGGGAAAATCCCATAAGCTGAGCTCTGAGCTGAGCTGTGACCTTGATAGGAGTGGGGGTACAACCCATCGACATATTGTATGTGTCTATTCAGAGAGGGAAATCCCAGCAGCGGAGTAGCGATCCGGCTAAGGAAAACTGCCTGGGTGTTTATCCGCCCGTGGGTCAGATGAGGGGAGCCCATGGCTAGTGTTTGTGTTTCCGAGTAGGGAAAATCCCATCAGTGCAACATCGAATGGGGGCTCTGAGGGAGAAATCCTTGCAGCAGAGTAGGGACCCTACTCTGAGTGGGGGAAATTCTATAATGGTGGGTTTCGATTCCCGTAGGCTAATCGAGAAAGGGCCCGTAGGCAAGTTTGCACTGCTGTCTCTAAGGGGAAAATCCCATCAGCGGAGCAGGCAGACAGAGCCCTTCGAGTGGGAAAAATCCTAGCAGCGGATTGTACAGACAACCCTCCGAGTGGGGGAGATCCCATCAGCGGAAGGACGGACTCCGAGTGGGTAAAATCCCAGTAGCGGAGTGGTTCCGAGTGGGGGAAATCCCAGCAGCGAAACGGGGCTCGCGATCGTTTTCGCGTCGGCGAAATCCCATCAGCAGAGCGTCTAGCTTGGAAGGACCACAATTGTTAGGAGCAAAAATATTATTTTATTCAATATTGGAATGGAATACATGAAATTAGAATACAAGAAGTATGGACAGGAGTACTATCCTGTCTCTTGGAAATGCGGGAGCACTCAATTACTTTGTATTGGGCGATCAAGTGTTGTGGTTGGGTAGGTGGAGTGCTTGGTTGTCTGGATCTGGAGGCTACTTTGGGAGTATAGATGTACTCTTTAAGAAAGTCTTGTTGGATGAGCTCTTTCAGGTACTTCGGAGGGCCCAGCAGTGGATGGTCTTGTGTCCCTTACTCTTATAGTAGGAGCAATATTCTTTTGCTTCGGGAAGTGCGGGATCATACCGGATTGGTCTTGAGCTCCTAACCCATGGCTGGTCTTTGATGTTGTTGAAGACCTCATTGATGGGGAGTCTCAACGGAGTGAAATGCTATTCCATCGGTTTGTAGGTTCGGAGCGGATTTGGTGGAAGGATCAGGAGCGCTTGTCTCTTGAAAGCAGGTTGCCCCCGGTTTCAATCTTGGGCATGGACGAAGGCTTCGTGTGGAGACTTCGACTTTCCTCTTCCGTTACCATGTTTCACTGTATAGTTGAAATAAGTCTTCATTTTCTACTCCAGTTGGATGTAGAGCTGAGCTTGTGACAGGATCTCGCTCAGGAGGTGTTTGAACACGAAGTGGGAGACTTGCAGCTCGCTGATGAACGCGAGTGCAGAGACGTCCTCACCGCAGTTGGAGAGCTTGGTGAGCTGGCTTTTGGAGAAGTCGATGTAAGATTTGAGGTCGTTTTGCCTCATCTTGATGGAGAGGAGGTGATGGTTGTTCTTCTTGGCTTCCCGGCGAGAGGCATACTGAGAAAGAAACTTCGGTTACCTCCTCGGAGTTGTGAAGAGAGCGGGGCAACGAAGAGTAGAACCAATCTGACGCCACACTTTTCAGACTGGAGGGAAAGGTGAGGCACAAGAGTGGATCGTTGCGGGAATAGATTACTATCTTGTCTTGAAAATGCCTGATGTGCTGGACGGGGTCGCTCACTCCGAAAGGTTGGAGTCGAGAATTCTCCCAAGAACTCGCACTCCAGAATTTCTTCGGAGACGGGAGAGTTGGAGATATTGAAAGCTGAAAGTGTTGGTTTCCATGATTCATCTTTGAATCAACTCGTCAAAGGCTCGGAGGTAAGGGATCCACCGACTTCAGGCTCACTTTCTGATTGTGTCGATGTCTGCTTGTTCTAAAGGGTAGATATTTGAGCTTGGAGTTAGTTGTTGAATTGCCTTAATGCCTCTTGCTCATACTTGGCATTCTCGCGGTCGAGAGTCGCCGCCTCCCGATCGCTATCAGACTGGGCTTGTTCCTTCATCTGCTCTTTCATGTTGGCGAGTATCTGAAGGAGCTAGTCTTTGTGCTGCTGCGGTGATTGGACTCTGGCGGCTGCCTCCTGAGGTGAGGAGCCGGAGTCTTCTGTGGTATGCGGCTGATCGATGGCTATTAGGAGGACTGTGCCCTCAGTGGTGCTGATGGTATTGCCTTTAGACGTTCCGCCGTTGAGGGTGGCAGATTTCTTTCTTGGGGTCATCGGCGTTGTAGGAGAGGCTTTTTTAGGGGGAGAGATCTTGGGTGTAGTGACTCTGATTTCAATGAAAGCACCAATTTGTGGTGTGGTGATTTTCTGTCACGAGCGATCGAACAGTCGATCCTCACCACAAGCGAGATTGAAAAGTGAGGGTGAAATGCGTGTAAGCAAAACACTACCCAACACAAACACAGAGGATTTTACGTGAAAATCTTTATCTGGGAAAATCACGGAGAGGAGGAACTTCACTATAATTCTCAAATCATAAGAACTACAGGAATTTGGAAGGAGTGTATAGAGTTCGAATTTCTCAGTTTCGGACCCTTCTTTGTTGGGGGAAGAGGTCTATATATACTCCAATGAGTTGTTGGAATGGAGATGATCGTGGGTGAGATCTGCACGTTTCGCATGTTGTAACGGCAGTGATCAGTGGTGCTGGTTTGTTGAGATTGCATGTCGAGAAATTTATAACTGTCCATAACTGCTTGTGCTGAGTGGCATTACATGTTATGAACGTGAAAGATGATTGGGTTGCGTAACTGACGACAGAGATTGGGGATGATCTATCGTTGAAGTTCTGATTGAGGGGTTCTGGAGTGTCAGGGACGGAGGGAGATCCAGGATGTCCGAGTGGCGGAGCTGCTGGACGGAGTATTTTCTGGACGGAGGGCGGACTTCTGGAGGATCTGGAGTGACAGATGCTCCTGGATGGATTGAATGATGTGGCAGTTTTGTAGGAGGTGCTCGGTTGCTTGGACACGTGTCACCATCCTGACGAGGGTCAAATTTTGACCTCCACAATGAGATTTCAGCTCGCTATATGGAAGAGAATAAGAAAGAAGGGTAAAAAGGAACTAGGGTTTGGATTATAATAGTGGAAAGCAGGTTTCACAGAGAGAATAACTGTTTGGTTGCGTGGACCCAGTTAAAATAACTAGAGTTTAGGTTTTTAACTTGTTACCGATTTTCTTTCTCCAGATCGGAAATTTGTAATAGGAAAAAGTGGGAAGTTAAAATCTGCTTGTCAGAAAGTTGGTATAGTCATCGTCGGCTGAAAGCTATTTGACATGAGTAGAACGGACAAGGGGGAGGTACATGTGGTGTTGTAAAGTAAATGCATCTTGTGTTTTCTTTTTTCTTTTTTTTGTTTTGTTTTGGGGGGTGGTTTGGGGGCTCTCTAGTTATATCAGATAGTACAAGAGGCAAGTGGGTTGATGTTAGGTCGATGGCTTGTCTTAGAATTTCATTCTATATTTTTGTTTAGAACTGTAAAGAGCAAGAAAAAATTAAAAACGTACTGTTTATTAGTGATATCTGTTACCTCACCGGTTAATGTATTGGAATCTGTTTTGATATCAATTCTACATGGCCTCACCCCTTGGGGTCATAGAGTACTATTATTATACTTCTGTTTTGCTTCTTAGTTCAATTTATCGCTCATGCATAGTTTCCTTGTGCTTGTGCAGTATATTCCTGGAACTAAGATGGTTTTCCCTGGTCTGAAGAAGCCACAAGACCGCGCAGATCTCATCGCTTATCTCAAGCAGTCCACGGCTTGAAAACCAACCCCCTTTCCGTTTTCTTGGTGGATGGGGCAGATCATTTTTGCTTAATAAGATTCTTTTAAGACCTGAAAGGGGTCCTCCCTGCTTGGATGCAAAGCCGTGGAGACGGAAAAAGACATTCTTGTTCTTTATTGTGAGCACTGTTTACAATTGTTTCTCAATTCATTTTGTCTGTTAACCCCCGCCCGATATTTTGACGGTGATGGCATATAATTTCTGATCTTCACGCTTCTATGAGTTATGAGTATCTCTGTCAGCTGTTGTGTTTGTTTCCATTTTTTTTTTCGGGTTTTTTGGCTCCTCATGTCATTTTCACTTCCATAGATTTCCTGGGTGAGTTATGGCCGCGTTTGCAAGGCTTCCGTCACATATCTTTCACTGTTGTTAGTGTTGTCGCTGTAGTTGCGTGCACGCTCTTCGTATTTCCCTATTTGTCCAGCGACTAACTTCATTTGGAAATGCATCGCGATCTATTTGGAAATGCCATCAATGTTTTGGACACAAATTCAGGGAGATCTGTTTCCAGAAACTCCTAAATTCATCTGGCAAAACATTGAGTTTTATGGTCAAAACAGAAGCCTCCGTTTTAATTTCTGGACACAACTTTGGCCTCACTGAACTTGAGGATGATGGAGTTTATTATCTGGCACTCCTATCAGCCACAAAATCTCCTTGCTCAACCCTTGAGACAAAAGGGAGGTGAATGTCATCGAGGATAATGCAATAAGAATATTCTCGATCGAATTTTCTATAATCCGAGAGAGTGCAGACAAAGGAAAGAACCACGGTATATCACAAAGCATGTTTTAAATCCTTGAAATCGGTATCGGTTTCGGCAAATAGTTTTCAGTGTAAATATCGGGTTTAAATCCTTGAAATCGGTATCGGTTTCGGCAACTAGTTTTCAGTGTAAATATCGGCAATATCAGATGTCAATATCGAAAACATCGATCCCAATATCGGCTGATATTACGGGGTTAATACGTATTGAATACTACAAAATCCGTAAAGATGTCACCGATACTGATCAAAATTGACTAATACTTGAAACATGACACAAAGTCCATAATCCCATGTGATAATAGTTACACTTTCACCAGTTGTTGAAGTTTTGCTCTTTGATTCTCAACGTGAATGCTGCACGAATAAAGAAAGTAGGAAGTGACACGGTAATTCTACACACACATCTAGTTGTTGACCATCTAATTCAAAGCTATATGCACTTAAAATCTGACGGTAACTTTTTAACTCTCTCTCGAGTAATAAGAGTGGCACCTTCACAATTCCTACTCACTCCTTGCGCTTCAATTTTGAAAGGTGACATGCCTCCGATTGTTGAGTTGATGCGTCTCTGAATGCAGCCAATGTCTCTGTTTAGCAATTTAAGGTTCATATCTTACAGCATCATATTGGTTTATGCAGATCAACATACTAGGACTTTTGTTATGTATTTACCAGTTATGTGGATTGTGTTGGGGGGAGGGTAAAACTCTAGTTGGTAAGATTTTTTTATTTCAAACTGATGTCAGCAGTTGCAGGAAAAGACTGGAGAAGAAAACTGTTGTCGATAAGTGCTGTCGACAGCTGATACTTGAATATGCAGATACAGAGAGTGGAGTTATACATACTGTTGACAGCTGTGGTTCAGTCTATCGACAGGCCGCCCATGGCTGTCAACAACGATAATCCGAGAGTTGGGTGTTGTGCAGTCCGTCGACAGGCTCTCCTGGTTGTCGACAGACACATGTTCTGCGCAGTTTTTAAGTCGGATTTTGAGTTCGCTTCTGATCTGAATTCAGACATTTGATTTTCTTTTCTTCGTGGGCTCTTTGCCTATATAAAGAGGGGTTTTTTCCCCAATTGATTGTAGCCTGAATTGATTGATTTGAATAAGATTTCTCTCCTTTTACCTCGAGGAGGTAGACAATTGCCAAACCTCGTTAAAACTGTGTTTTCTCGCTTTCTTTCTCGTTTATTTGTTCTTACTGTATTCATGATTATTCTGCGGCAAAACTCTGGTGTTTGTATTGGACCTACAATAGTATTACCAACAGATTGCTTGGTTATAACGAGAGAAATTATCAATTCATAGAGCTAATACCTATATAAAAATTTGAAAATGATAATGACAAAGATATTTAATTTTATATAGTCACATATAGTTAATAAATATAGATGAACAGAACTTTCCAAGGTGACAAAATTCAGCTTTCATGTGCTCTGAAAATTCTACAACCAGTTTAATATGATTCTGCAATCCTTTTGACCAGGAATTGCTTCCATGTCACTGCACTAATAAATAGAGGGCAGAAAGTTGGGCATCTGATTCAAAGTTGAGACTTTTATTAACCTTCACCCACATATATTTGTACTGTGCGAATGATAAATACTAGAATTCCACAGAATTCATTGTATTCTAGAAACATGGTGCGCTCACAAGTGATGAGACACTGCCTTGACAATTCTCAGATTGCTTTTCTCGTTCCCTTTGAGAAGGTCAAATGCTTGATGATTCTCTGAAAAGTCACATCTCTAGATGATCTGAAACTCTGAATTTTACAATTGAAAATTAAGTCTTCACAACATCATATATAGATATGTGTTGTAAAACCTGAGAAACTATAACAGTGAGATAAAAAATTCTAGATAGAGTAAAAATAGAAATTCTTATTGATTTCTGAAGTGTACGATGAAATGAATCAGGAATGACCTATTTATAAAACTTAGGAGTACTATATAGTCACTATTTGCATGCTTGCGTCATCGCATAGTAAAATCATTAATCATGTACAGTGAATTGGGCAATCATCATTTCATAACATTTCCCCTTGGCTGTCCACCATAAATGATGTCTCATTAAAAATCTTACTAGGAAAACTCAGTGGAATAAAACCATAGCGAAAGAAAAAAGAGGACACCATCTCTGTATACGTGTTCTATGCTGCCTCGTTAAAAACCTTACCAGTAAAACTCTGTGTGACAAAATTATAGTAAGAAAAAAAGAGTGTAGTCACGTAAGTTCCCCCTCAAGTTGGTATGAGTAGTTCTTCTTTATAAATCTCGCAGATGATATATCCCAATATCACGAATAAGTTTTCTGAGACTTGTAGTAAGAAGTGCCACTGTAAAGAGATCTGCCGCATTATCACTTGATTGGATATATGGAATATTAATGTTCTTATCCTTTTCAAGCTCTTAACTTAATGAGAAAAACTTCGTGGGTATGTGCTTGGTTCGGTCGCTTTTGTTGAATCCTTCCTTCATTTGGGCGACTTATGCGGTATTGTCTTCAAACAGTACTGTTGGATCTCTATTAACTGGTAATTCACAAGTTGCTTGTATGTGTTGAGTTGCAAACCTTAATCATACACATTCTCGATTTGCTTCATGGAGTGCTATGACTTCAGCATGATTAGAAGAAGTGACAATAAGTGTCTGCTTTTATGAACACTAAGAGATCGTTGTACCTCCACATGTGAACACATATCCTATTTGAGACCTGACTTTATATGAATCTGACAAATAATCTACATCTGCATAACCAATCATTTCTTGTTTCGATCCTCTCGAATAAAACAAATTAAAATTAGTTGTTCCTCGAAGATAATGAAATACATGCTTAATACCATTACAATGTCTCCGTGTAGGAGATGAGCCAAATCTTGCTAATAGATTCGTAGAAATATTATATATGGACGGGTATAATTAACCAGATACATAAAAGGTCCAATTGAATTTAGGTATGATACTTCAAGATCAAGAATCTCTTCCTTATCTTCGCGAGGGCGAAATGGATCTTTTTCACATTTAATGATCTAACAACCATTAGAGTGCTTAAAAGATTTGTTTTATCTATGCTAAAGCGTTTCAAGACTTTTTTAGTATAATTTGCTTTATGCAAAAGTATTCCGGTATGAAGGTGCTCATTCTGTAAACCAATACAATATTTGGTTTCTTCAAGTGTTTCATTTCAACTTCACTCTTTAAATACATCATTACTTCTAGGACTTCTTTATAAGTCCCAATGATATTTAAATCATCAACATAGATAGCGATTATAATGAATCCAGATGTTATTTTCTTTATAAAAACACATTGGCATATAGGATTATTCACATATCCTTCTTTTAAAAAATACTCGCTTAAGCGATTATACTACATGCATCCTGATTGTTTTAATCTATATAACGATCTTTGTAATTTGATCGAATATAATTCTTTAGGTTTTGAGCTTGCTGCTTTAGGCATCTTAAATCCTTCAGGGATTTTCATATAAATATCGTTATCGAGCGATCCATATTAATAAGTTGTAACAACATTCATAAGACACATTTCTAAATTTTTAGAAACTGCTAGGTTGATTGAATATCTAAACGTAATTGCATTCATTACTGGAGAATACATTTATTCATAATCAATTCTAGGTCTTTGCGAAAAACCTTATGCAATAAGTCGAGCTTTGTATCTCTCAATTTCATTTTTCTCGTTGCGCTTTCGTACAAAAATCTATTTGTATCCTACTAGTCTCACGGTTTCAGGCGTGAGGACAATAGGTCCAAATACTTTACGCTTATTAAGCGAATTTAATTCAGCCTGTATAGTATCTTTCTATTTTGTCCAATCAAGTCTATTTGACATTCAATGACAGATCTTAGTTCAGGATTCTCACTTCTGTTAACAATATCACATGCTACGGAATAGGAAAATATTTCATCTATATTTTTTATCTCATTTTGATTCTATAATCCTCTTATATTTACATATCAATAGAGATCTCATGATTTTCTATACTTTCAGGGTTTTCTATCTCTTGATTTTGTCTTATTTTGTGTCTTTTCTGAACCACATTCCTACATATTGGGGTTATCATGCTTATCTGCTCCTTTTCTTTTTCGAAGATTTTTATCTTTGGAACCTATTGTTCTATCACGCTTCAAGTGTGTCTCAGACTCATTAGTGACTTCATTTTCAGATTGTCTTTTTGGGATTTCAATCCGAGCAGGAGCATTTACAGCTAGTATTTATGATTTAGTCACTTTTTTGTATTAGTGAACGCATTTGGCAATTGATTTGCTATTTCTTTTAAATGTATAATCTTTTGCATTTCTGACTCACATTGTTTTGTGTGACGATCAAGATGCAATAAAGATTGTTCACTCCATATAATCTCCTTCTCTAACTGTTTCTTTTCTCCCCCTAATGCTGATAAAATTGCCTCATTGAAATGACAGTCGGCACACCGAACTGTTAAAATATTACCGATTTTAGGCTCAATATATCTTATAATAGAAGGAGAATCATGGCTGACATATATTCTCAGTTTTCTTTACGGACCCATCTTTGTACGTTGTGGTGGAGCAATCGGTACATATGCCGTACAACCAAAAATTTTAAGATGGGAAATATTTGGTTCTTGACCAAATGCTAATTGTAAAGGAGAGTACTCATGATTTGCATTTGGTCTGATACGAATTAATGCTGCAACATGTAAAATTGCATGACCCCATAAAGAAATAGAAAGTTTTGTTCTCATTATTAATGGTCTAATTATAAACTAGAGGCGCTTAATCAGTGATTCAGCCAAACTATTTTGTGTATGTACATAGGCAACAAGATTCTCAATAGCTAACCCAATTGATATGCAATAATCATTAAAGGCTTGAAACGTAAACTCACTAGAATTATCAAGTCTAAATTTCTTGATTGTGTAATCAGAAAATTATACTTGTAGTCTAATTATCTGAGTAAGAAATCTCGCAAATGACACATTGCGAGTTGATAATAGACAAACGTGTGACCATCTACTAGAGGCATCTATTAATATCATAAAGAATCGAAATGGTCCACACTATGGGTGAATAGGCTCACATATATCACCTCGAATACGTTCAAGAAATGTAGGTGATTCAGTTTTTATTTAAGCTGGTGATGGTCTCGTAATTAATTTCTCAAGAAAACAAGTTTCACATAGAATTTTACTGGTTTGAAGGATCTTCTGGCCTTTTAAGTGTGTCTATGTGATTTTTCAATAATTCTTCGCATCATTATTGAATCAGGATGACCTAAACGGTCATGTCACAGAATTAATGTCTATGTATCTTTTTTAACTAGCATATGTGACTCAATCACATTTATATATGTGTAATACAATCCGCAGGAAAGCATTAATAGTTTGTCTAATATGTACTTTTTTCCTGATATATAAGTAGTAAAATACATATACTTCATATTTCCTTCAGTTGCAGACTGAATATCATATCCATGAAGATATATATCATTAAAACTCAACAAATTTCTTTTAGATTTTTGTGAAAACAAAACGTCTTTTATGAAAAACTCTGTTCCATTTGGTAATATAAAGCTGGCTTTACTAGTTCCTTCAATCACGTCTAGAGGACATGATATTGTATTGATAATTGTCTTTATTGATTTTAAATCATAAAAGTACCTTTTATCTTTGAGAATAGTGTGCATGTACTACTATCTGGTATGCAAATATCTCCAGTTTTGGTCTTGACTTCATCATTAGTATAATCCGTATCAAGCTTCATGCAAATAAATCATTTGATGAGAATAAAATTTTAAACATACTATTATAAACAAAATATTACATTCAAAGATAATTTTGACAATTATAAATAGTAAAACATGATAATACAATCATATATCTAATTATCACAAGTATCCATAAAATCACGATGGGTTGAAAGACCAGCAAAATCATCAATAAAATCTGAAGCATCAAGATGAGTTGAATCATCTATAGGATCATCATGTTCAGTGAAATTCACTTCTTTTTCTTTTTCTTTCAAGGATGCCTTGTAAAGCTTATAAAGGTGCTTTGATGTTCGACACACTCGAGCGCAGTGCCCTTTATAGCTATATTTATAATAAGAATCTTCAGGATTTCGGAGAGAATTTTCACAAACATTTTTTCCTTTGTCAGTCTTTCTACATGATATTTCTTGTGGATCACATTATTTTGTGAAAGGTTATAATAACCACTTCGACTGCGTCCACGGCCACGACCATGACCACGTTCACAGCTACGACCATGATTATATCCCCATCGATAATTTTTAGAAAATGCAGCATTTGATTCTGAAAATACTACTGAACTAGTAGGACGAGACTGATGATTTTTTATCAACAGTTCATTATTCTTCTATGCCACAAGAAGAGATGAAATTAGTTCAGAATATTTCTTAAAATCACGCAACCGATATTGCTATTGCAGTGTTATATTAGATGCATGAAATGTGAAGTAAGTTTTCTTCAACATTTCTTCATCTGTGATATTCATCCCACAGAATTTCAATTAGGATACTATTCTGAACATTGCAGAGTTATAATCGCTGACTTTCTTGAAGTCTTGAAAACACAAAGCATTCTATTCACCACGTGTGGCAGGAAGCACAACTTCCTTTTGATGATCAAATTTTTTTTTGAGATTTTTCTATAAGATACTTGGGTCTCTTACTGTGAGATATTCATATTTTAAGCATTCGTTAAGACGTCTGGATAAAGATCGTCGCTTTTACCTTATCTTACGACAATATAGAGTTCATCTCTTTTATGATTTCAGTGAGACCCATTGACTCGAGATGCATTTCTATATCAATAACCCAAGACATATAATTTCTTCCTGTGATATTAAGTGGAATAAACTCAAGTTTTGCCAAATTTGACATGGTAATAACTAAAACAAAATACACAAATAATTAGAATTACAATATTTTTATTTCACAACAAAATAGTAAAATTACATCTCAATCATAATAGAGATAAATAAAAGGGAAAAATAAATAGTAAAAGTAAAAAGTTCAGATGAAAATCACTTAGAGACATATCTCCAATAAAAAGGGTAATAATATTGATGATGATGATGACGACAATAATAAACTTCAAAATAGACTAAGTATCTTGCGAAAATTTTGATTGAAAAACTTTTGGAGATGATTATTAAATTTGAGAATGAAGGAAGATTGAAAAGTGAGTTATATGGTTTAGAATTTACCAATTTATAGAGTAAAAAATAACCGTTATATAGCCGTTGGAGGAGAAAGAAAATCAATTTGGATTTAATACAATTAAATATTATAATTAAGAAGATGATAAAAAAATGCATTGTGCTATATATATTTATAAAGTATAATATAGGCACGCCATCTACTTGGTGGGTGTTTTGCAGACATAATTAATGAAGCAATAAATACTGAAATAAATATTGCACACTACGCTACTCGGTAAATATTTCAGTCGGTGTTTATACAGATATAAATAGCAGAGCAATAAAATATATAATATTGGTAGCTTGGGGTTCATTCCACGCAAGTATTAATTGAGAGATTAGTAAAGATAATAACAAGAAATATTATTAGCTTGTCTTAATCACATCACTTTACTATAAATAGGTGGCAGAGTCTCCTTTTATATATAGTAGTGGTGTTATATGAATATAACTAGTATAATAATCTAGTTTTTCATAATCACATCACATTATTATAAATAGGTGGCAGAGCCTCCTTTCATATATAGTAGTGATGTTATACGAGTATTATAAGTAGAATAACTTGGTCATTTTTACCTTAAGATGGTAGAAGTAGAGGCTGAGACTTGTGATATGACTTTTCCTTGAGTTAATGGAAGTATAGGCTTGTGACAAAACTTTTAGCATAATCTAATGGAGGCAGAGGCTTGTGATAAAACTTTTCCCTGAGCTGATAGAGGTAGAGGCTGATGACAGAACTAGAGCGATCATGCTGATAACGTGTTATAAAACTCGAGAAACTATAACACTGAGACAGAGAATTGTAGAGAGAGTAGAAGTAGGAATTCTTATTGATTTCTGAAGTGTGCATTGAAATGAATCAGGAATGACCTATTTCTAGAAAAACTTTGATGGTACTATGCAATCACTATTTGATGCTTGCGTCATCGCTTTGCGTCATTGCATAGTAAAAGCATTAATCATGTACAGTGAATTGGACGATCATCATTTCATAACAATATGTAGATAATATTTGACAATTTTGGATTGTATTTTTGACATTTTATTATGATAGGAACACCATATTTTTTTATTATTTTGTAAATATAAGTTAACTAACTAATGTATATCCTCTTCTTTGGTGTGATGTAATATAAATATTTCTATCATGAGTTGTTTGGCTACATGAAAGAGCAAGAAAATTGACAAGAACAGAAAAAAGAGCCAGAAGCTAACAAAGTCCCAAGTTTTACAGTGCCATGGGTCATGAATCTTGCTAAGCATACCTATTTAATAACTAGACATAGTAGATAATTTGACTAATCATGGTGTATATTACATTTAGGCTTAGCATAGTATATTTTGTATAAATATTATGTATATATTAAACAAGTATATGTATAGTAGATATTTTTGTTTTCATACATGTATTTTCGATGAATATAAAGAGATTGAGGTGGCACTGGATCAGATGGCACTCAATTATGAAAGAGAAAAAATATGTTTAGGAAGAACTGTTTATTTCTCATTATTGATGGTTTCATAATTATTTGTCTGCTGAAATTCTTTTCAGGCAGTAATTTGTTGTATTTATTTGTAAGTTTATGGATTTATCTTACATGCACAAGGTTTGAATAACTTGCCTGGCTCATTTTCTGTTTGATATAGCATCATATTTGTTAAAATATGGTAATATTCTTATAATTATAACATACAAGACATGGGAAACATTTCTCTATATACTGTATTTTTTCGGAATATAATCTATAACTTCACCATATAGAGTTTCTAACACAGTACAGCACATTTTGGCAAAGATAGCATCTTTTGCTTAAACTCACCAAGGCAAGATTTTTTTTTAATATATATTTTTTTCAATTATTTTATTTAGTAATTTTAAAATAAGAAATTAATAAAGTATATTTATTTTAAAATACCTGTTAATATATACTTCAAGCATAGTTTTAACTGAAAGGGTAATTTTTTAGGGGAAAAAAATTAAAAGGATATTAGTTTGACCATTCTCCTTGGTTGTTACTTCACATAGGAATGCACTGCATAGAGTAGTTCTACATATATTTATTTGCAGAAAAATTCAGTATGACGCATTTATCTTCGTATCGGCTGAAACTTTTTGAGTTATTCTGCGTATGAACCCTTTCTTATTTTCAAACATAAAAGTCCAAACGTAGAAATTCATGCAATTGAATTGAATCCTCTTTCTCCAGAAAGAAAAGAAAACTAAAGAGAAATAAAAGGGAAAAAAAAGGCCAGAAGAAAATAGAAAGATCATATTTAATTGCCGCCACTCAACCAAAATAAGCATGTCATATCTTATCCATTTGTAACACCTAATTCCAAGCACGCGCGCCCTCACTTCAACAAGCACGTTCCCATCGTATGTTGACATAATAAATAAGAGAAAATAATAATAATCCCACATCGACTAAAAGTCAGTTTCATTTCCATTCTTAACCACCCGCGGGACGAAGTACACAGCGGACGTCTGACCAGCAAGAAGTGCTGTTTTTTGGTCCCCCTCCAAAACAATATAAAAAAAAAGAAAAAGGAGAAAATAGTATTCCATCCTCTTGAATCTCTTTCTATATATATAAGAATCAGCAGCGTGCAGGGACCTCTGCTCTCTGATCTCTATCGCTGCTGTGTCTCATCTGCAAAGGTTAGAGCTCTTTTGAAACCCTCCATTGTTCCCATTTTGATGGCCTGTCAGTAAAATTTGTGTCTTATTGATCTTCTTTTTACCCATTTCATTATCACATATTTAATTGGGTTTGATGATGTGAGTTGTTTAGTTTGCTTCATTTGTGTAGTTGCAACTAGAAATGAATCTGAATCATGTGAAAATTTAACAGGAATTCGCCATGCATGTTGTGCTGTGAATCCTTGTTTGCATGTAGTACTGTTACCTGTTTGTTGGATTGACAAGTAGATTTTGTTCTGAGCTTGTTAATTTCTATAGGCTCTGTCAGTGCTTTATGTGTTTCAGTTTATTAGACCAACAGAATTTGGGTTTGCTAGGATTTAGGGCCCCATTTGGAAATTGGTTCAAGGTGAGTACCCAGAATTTTACACTGTACTAATTTATGCCCCTTGTACCCAAATTTCTAAGATACCCAAAAAAGAGGGCCACAAGTAGTATTACTAGTAATCTTAATCCAGTTCCCAAACGAGACCAAAGTATTAAACGAGGCTGCAATGGCAAGTGTTTGATCTTGCTTTGAATTATTTGGTGGATCATATATTAATGTCAAAGAAGTTTTAGAGGTCGCCGTTGCTCTCTGTTTCATTTTCTAACTCAGCCCAGAGAGCGATCGTACTCTTCTATGACTTGATAGGCATTTTGTATTGTTTCTTATACATTTGATATTTTACAAAGCCTATCAAATTTTACTCCTAAAGCCTGTCAAGACTCCGAACAGTGGCTCCAAAATTTGTATCTTGTCATGCATTATCAAGAGACACTCTTATTTTTGAAGTTATAGCAAGTATCTAATATCCTGGCTTTAAAATTTTAAATTTATTGAACTTATTGTATCATTCTTATTTATTTCATTTTTCTAATGTGTACAGCCCAAGAAGGATTTTTTGGTCAAGATGTTACAGAAGGGAGATTGCAACGGGGAGAAACATTCTTTACTCAATCATTCAGTTACGGTGGCGCATATTCCTCTGGTTATGATGCCTGAAATTTAGTTATATGTAGAATTATGCATAGATATTCTTCCTTAAACTATGGTTGGCTTAAAAAATTCTTCTTTTTGCCTGACATGTTCACTACCAACACCTTCACATCCTATTTTCAACCTGCATAGAAGCAATTTGGGAGTACTACAATATACCCTATAATATCTAACATAAGCAAATAGATTAAACCGAATGATAGAATTACCAAAGTTGCTAAAAACTTAGCTCATTTAGTGATTGGTATAATGATAATATAAATAGCCAAACTATATTGGTGATTAGTAGCTTATAAAAAAAATTAAGAATGATGGTAAAGAATTCATTGAGATGCTCTAGGCGTGGCAATAAATACCAAATGGGTCCCTATATTGCCAGGAACTTGTCTTTACATTAAGGGGTCTGAGAGAGGGAAGACCTCATGCGGATGATTTGGGTGAGAAAACCATTACAGCTATCCTATAATTCTTTGTATAATAGTAAATGATTCATTCAAAGCTTCTCTCACTGGCAAGAGTTTCTCAGTAAAACATATGTTATTCTTAAGTAGTAAAATTACAAACAAGAAAGTAATAGGCATCAAATAATGTGGAGAAGAATATAAGCACTGCAAAACAGCTTGGAATTATCAGTTATACTTATCCACATGCATCGATCTGTTGACGGTGAGAGAAATACATAACCCCTTGACTCCGTAAACATGAATTCATTTTTAGAATGTAGTAGGATATGCATAAACAATATTGTCCATTCAACCAACTAAGAGGTGCTCAAACTGGTTAGAGCGGACAATTTAAGGAGACATGTGGTAGGGATAGTGTTACACAGTTTCACACCCTTGAAAAGGGACATTAAAGCATCCACCTTATTCGAGAGATTCAAGGATTTTAATAGCATCTTAGGTTCAAGAGTTTCCCATCAATTTGATCAAAAATGGGAAACAAGAAAAGATGTGTGGTAACTAAACCTGACTGACTGAGAGACCTACTGCTTTGGGTGGTTGGTCGAAGGGGATGTTGAACAAGAATAGGATACAATAGACTTAAGCCTGAAATAATAACCTTAAATAAATAAGATCAATAGCAGGAAAAAAGTTACATATATATAGGCACAGAGATACACCTGCTCACTATCATCTTACATAGAGATGAAGCAGTTATGTACCACTGGTGGAAAAACAGGCAAGAGGAAGGCTGAAACTATTGGGATCTTGAGTATCAAGTTTCTCGTCTCATTTTCACTGATGATCTATATCAGTATCTACTACCAAAATAACTGATCTGCCTTGTACATGAAGATTTTCCCCTTAGCTGAGTATTGTTCTACAGAAGTCTGTGAGTACCTTTAAGAGTCTATACATACAATATCAACAACACCAATCCTTTAATCCAAATATTTGGGTTTGTCTAAATTCTGTTAGGGCTCATTTTGATAAGTTTTATGCTAGCTGTCTGCGACATAATGCAACTCTCCTCCTCCTTTATCGTAGCTTGGGACAATCAGGGCATTGATAAGACATTAAGCACAGGGAGTTGCCTATACATACAACAATAGAAATTACTTACCCTTCGAAAAGAGAGGAAAGAAATGGACATCATCTTTTTACAAATGTTTCTATTGTTGAAATAGGCGATAAATAATAGGGAGTAAATGAGAGGGGACAGAAGGAATAACCTAGAGGCCATTGCCAGATCTGTATCATCTTCTCATTATTCAAATTTGTATTGAAGCACATTGTATGTCAACTAGTCATGTGATTCTTATAAAAAGGAACTAGTCCATTGGGCATCTTTATTATGTAGAATCTTCGGTAATGCTCACAGAATCTGGAAGACCGTGCTATAACCAGTGACTAAGACCCAAGTACTTGAAATCATCTTCTAAAACTACAAATATATAAGGACTTTCTAAAAATGAAATTCTCAAACCCTGTCAGATGAATTTATACCACATTGTCATTAATAGATGATAAAATGCCATCCCTATGTTCTTTTTTATTCAATGATGAGTTTGTCAGTATTTCTTTTTGAGAACTAGGCGCACTCCATCCAGGAAGTGAATAGTCTCTTTAGATAGCATTGCCCTTGAATTATATACTTATCTGTTAACTGTGATTATATGTCAACAGACATCATATATAAGAGAAATACTCTTACTTAAAATAGTCAAAAAAGTTCATTGAAGACATACCATGACAAAACATAATACAAATTAAGTTTGTGAAGATGGATATTGAACAAATGGCTTGTCACTGTAATTGTGACATCATAAAAGCACTTTTGAGTTGCCCTCGTCAGATTCATGAATATCTTGTTAATAATGAGCTTATTCACTTGATCCTGTGTTTTTTCAGTTTTGAAATAATCTTGTAAAATCCAGTCAAACTAATTTATCTTGATACGTATCTTCTAGGTCAAGGTGGATCCTGGGCGACCTGCCACATTAACTTGGCAAAGGAAATTAGATGATGAGGAAAATAGTTTCCCTGAGTTCTCCCAAACTATGCTAGAGAAGTTTGTAATGGTAAGAGTTTAACTCAATATGTTGTTTTGTTAGATTTGTCTCACAGTATTAATATCTACATAAACTGGAGCTAATCTAAAACTTTGTTAAAGTAACTTGACTGAATATTTATCTGGAATTACACCTGATGAGTACTCCTTTTTGGGTTTTAAAATGTAATGCATTAAATTGATTAGTGAAATTGTTCGTCTTTATGTTAAATCACATCAAAATATTTTTGCCTTTCTAATGGAACACTCACCAATTGAATTTTCACATGATTTCTGTGTTTCACGCAACCTTACGTCTATATTTGAATTATCATCTCTTTCATGGACATTTACCGTGATGCATCCATCTTCCGACTTGGTATGCCTTAAAAAATCTTTTCCTAAGTCATAGTTTAGATAACTTCTACTGCTAGTTTCAAGGGACTTTTAGTGCATCTTGCTATGAAGCAAGGACATGGATACGGGATATGGGTACGACACTATACCGATACGGGGATACGACTAACTTTTAAAAACTAGAATTCAGGTATATATCATGGACACGGTAAATATTCTATGTATATATTTGTATATGTCCATATACATAGATACACATGTAATAATATACAATGCACAAATATAGACACGGATACGGGATATGGGTATGACACGATACGGACACGAGGATACGGCTAACTTTTAAAAACTAGGACTCGGGTATGGCATGGACACGGTAAATGTTTTATGTATATATTTGTATGTTTTATATGTCCATATACATAGATATACATGTAATACTGATGTAAAGCCACCTGGATCGCAATCACCTTCAAATCACAACCAAAATTTAAATTGCGAACAAGATAAGATTTGGGTTTTCACCCCTTGCACGGGCTTCTCACCCTAAACTCGAGAGCAGCAGAACTCAAGAATTTAACAAATAATTTGAGGAAAAGTTTTAATCATTCATTAGTTTCAACAAAATAGTCTAGGGGGCCTTATATAGGCTTTACAAGAGAGGATTACTGGGAAATAACCGATGTGGTACTAAACGCCCACAAAGGAACACAAATAAAGCTAAAACAGTTACACTCAAATAAGGCTGGAATAAAATGCTAAATCCCCTGAATAAGCTAAGGCATGACAAGATAAAGAACTGCGTGATGTCCTCATCAATTCCCTCGGGGTGGGAGAAACTCGACCCTGTCGAGTGAGGACTATCCTCACGAAGCATCTCAATCGGGCCAAGGTGGTGGTCGTGGCAGCAGCATGAGTACATCATGTCGAGACCATGGCGACGGAGGAGGAGCTGGTCTCCCTGACAGATCGGTTGTGGAAGATAGTAGCACGATCAAGGCACCGAGAGTAGAGCGAGGCGCATCATCCTGGCTGAAGACGGAGCTGATACCAGGATCCCACGGGCTATCCAACTCGTAAGCAATGTACGCAATCCTCTTCAGAGTCATTTCGAAATTTTTACGCCAAGCGTGTAACTTTCTCGTGGCCTCAGAGTGACTCGTAACCATCACCCTATTATTAACTGCAAATTCCTGCAAAATACTATATGGGTATGCAGCAAATTTATGGGTATCATGGCAATTTGCTATCGGTCTAGTGATGTCGTCAATATATGCAACAGGCAGATGCAAAGCAGGAGGTATTTTAAGCATAACTTCTAACGATGGGAGAATGAGAGATATAATATGCCTAGAAGAACACAATTCTAACGATGGAGGTACACAGGACTCGGACACAAACTCTAAACAACCCGAAAAAGAAGTATTAGAAACCATTTGTTGGACCTTGGCAAGAAATTCAGGTGACTCCTTAAAAGAGGAATTGATTGGAATAACCATAAAACTAGGTTCAACACAAGGAGACTCGAATGGCTGATCAGGCACAGTGGGTATATTAGGCTCAACTGTCTCGTCCACGTCATCATTGGCACTATCAGAAGACAGGTGAATTTCATCACTAATCTGTGTGACAGAATCAACTGCTATGTCTTCAATTATATTAAGAGTTTTAGAAGAAACTTGGTCATCCTTAACATCCTTCGAATCGTCAATTTCATCAGTGTGCACAGTTCTAACATGTTGACTCTCCGAGGGGCATTGATAATTATAATGTCCATAGTCCTTACATTTAGAACATTTGACTTTGACATTGATTAGCGTTTTGAAAGTCAAATCCAATTTTAAGGCAACTTCAAAGGCATCTTCAACGGTAACTAGGTCATAGGGGCCAGTAATCATAGCACATTTTATTTTAGGTCGTAAACCCCAAATAAACCTAGTTAGAGTCTCAGAAGGGTGTTCTCTCACTTCACTACGATGGGTTAAGTCCTTAAATATGGTAATGTATTCATGAACAGACATATGACCCTGATGGAGATTGTGTAGCTGGTCTAAGTGGGAGTCCCTATAATTCTGATTAGTCATGATGACTCAAGCAAGCAAGCAGATGCAGTGAAGAGTCCTAAAGTCAATTAAACTAAATGTATGGACTAAACAAAAAATTTCCTAAAGTTTAAGGCTTACATGTAAATAAAAATGCATTCCTAAAATGATGAAAAGATGCAACCACTAGATCGAAGCAAATAACACTTCTACCAACAAATTATAGCAATCCGTATAGTAGTTGCAAGTAATCAACAGTTAATGAACTAGGTCAAGTTGTGATATCACCTGAGGTGGAGTCGTTCACGCCTGGGAAGGCGACCGTAGCTCAAACCTGAATGAGACTGCTGTAGGCGCGTAGTACTGGTCGTCACGAATCCACTGCCTCGAAAACGGATCAATTCGGACTTGAAACGAGCATTGAATAGCCGTCGGAAGTGATGCTGCTATTCTGGACTGTGCTGACTCAGTCGAGTCAACTCGGCCGAGTTGACTCGCTCACCTGACTCGGGCCTGGGTTGGTTTTGAGTCACTTTGAACCAAACCCGGCCTGATTCCAACCGGTCTGGTTTCAATGAGCGGGTTCGGGTGCGTCGGGTCTGGTGGCGTGGATCCGACCCGATTTTCCCACCTCTTAAGTATCGGGCTTGTTAACCTCTCACCCGCGCACCCACCCGACCCTCTCTTCCCTCTTCACTCTGGGCTAGGGCACGGGCGGACCGGGAACGGCGGCGGCGGCAAAATTGATGGAGCAAAAGGCGACGACGACGGCGGACTTAGTCGGCGGGGATGGTCGGCGATGCTCCCCCGTAAGGCACGACGTGGCGTCGTAGATGAAGAAGGCGACGACTGCTCCGATCGTGGTGGTGGCGGGTCGTGAATGGTGGTGATGCTGAACAGTGCAGGCGGCGGCGGAAGGTACGGAGCCTTGATCGAGGCTCGAGGAGATCCGGCGAAGCCCTGGCGTCGCAACGTGCAGATGAACGGGGATCGCGGCTTCAATCAGCGATTTTTGAAGCTTGATCGACGACGGCGAGCGCTGCGGCGTAGCGAAGGCTCTGTTGCTCGACGGTGGTGGATGAAATCCACAGTCGGTGGAGATGTCAGTGCAGACCGGAGGAGGGGGCGAACTGCTCTGATCGTGAAATCTCTGCTGGTGATGCAGAGGGCGAGGGCAGCGGCGAAACGGCGTTGGAGATCACGTCGACTTCAGTGGTGGATGGCGACGACGACGGCGACTGCGAACTCCGGCAAGGGGTTGAAGATCTCAGCGAAGGCGATTTGATTTGGTGCTGCTCGCTGGTGGCGCAATCGATTGAGGGAGCGATCGGCGGGAACTGTCGGAGACGACTCCGACCTAAGCAA
This sequence comes from Agave tequilana, assembly GCA_038442645.1. NCBI lineage: Eukaryota > Viridiplantae > Streptophyta > Magnoliopsida > Asparagales > Asparagaceae > Agave > Agave tequilana. The sequence continues at coordinate 32,901 of JAVJIF010034257.1, read as the reverse complement.
CTCCAAATCGGAGCAGAGTCGGCCTGGATCCGATCACCTCTGTTCTCTTTGCTGTTGCGGTGAAGATGATGCCCTGGTTGAGATCGATCCGGCTTTTGAAAACTCTGACGAGCCCAGAGGAGCACCGATGCAGGGGATCTAGGATTGCCGATGCTGCCAGGCGCGGCGTCGAGGACCCTCAGCGACGACGGTGGGGAGCCGGGGATGCGGAAGGGCTCCGCTGACCCTGTTGAGGGTGGCGGGAGGTCTGGGGCGACGACTGATGGTGTAGGCGACTGGCGGCTCAGGCACAGGTCGTCGATTGGCGAGGAGCTCGTTGACGTCGGCGAGAGAACAAGGAGTTCTGTCAATGGCGAGGTCGAAGGAGAACAAGGAGAACAAGGAGGTCTGTCTGATGATGGAGAGTTGTTGGCGATGGTGGCGGCGGCGTAGCCCTGGATCGTCGGCGATGTTGACGGCGGAGGTCGTGGCTGGTGTAGGTGGCCGAGGGTGTGGACGGTGATGCTGTTGGCGGCGGAGGATCTGATGACCTCGATCAAGGGCTTCGGTCGTCGATTGGATGCAGGGAGAAGAACAGGAGATGTAGGGAAGAGTTGTTGAGGCCGTTGATGATGGTGCTCTTGTCGTTGGAGGCCGTCGACGGTTAAAGACGAAGGCGGCAAGATCCGGCGGAGGAAGAGGCGGCGAGAGCGATGCTTCTTCGGCCTGAACTGATCTGAGGATCTGGATCTGGATCTGAATGGCGATGATTACAGTGGTTGTCGTGGCTGTTGGCGGAGGTGGAGGGCGTGGATGTCGGTGGTGGGCTTGGCTGTCGGCGGCGGAGGCGTGGCTGTCGGCGGCGACGGAGGCGTGGATGGTGGGAGACGATGAACAGTGCGGATTTGTAATTAACTGGGAATTTTGATGAGAATTCTCACTGTATTTTTTTTTTTTTGAAACAGTGTATTTTTTTTTGACTGGATCTGGAATATAGATCTAGGGTTTGGAGACTAGAAGAGAATTTGAAAAAAGACAATTTTGAAGGGGATTGAAAACCGGTGCTCTGATACCAAAATGATGTAAAGCCACCTGGATCGCAATCACCTTCAAATCACAACCAAAATTTAAATTGCGAACAAGATAAGATTTGGGTTTCCATCCCTTGCACGGGCTTCTCACCCTAAACTCGAGAGCAGCAGAACTCAAGAATTTAACAAATAATTTGAGGAAAAGTTTTAATCATTCATTAGTTTCAACAAAATAGTCTAGGGGGCCTTATATAGCTTTACAAGAGAGGATTACTGGGAAATAACCGATGTGGTACTAAACGCCCACAAAGGAACACAAATAAAGTTAAAACAGCTACACTCAAATAAGGCTGGAACAAAATGCTAAATCCCCTGAATAAGCTAAGGCATGACAAGATAAAGAACTGCGTGATGTCCTCATCAAATACACAATACACAAATATATACATGGGATAAAAATATGCTATGGTTTATGTATAAATATACAATAATGATCAAATATACTTGACTTTGTCCCTTAATGTTCATTATCTGTGGCATAAATTTTTAAGGGTACAATTATTAAAAGAAAACAATGTTTTAAATTTTTTTAGAATATTTTCAAGTCCTACAAAACAATAACTATATGAATGATCCTTATTGAGAACATGACATGTTTTATGAGTGCAATGCATCTACAAGTAATAAGATCGTAAAATCTTCATTCAAAATAAGATTCTTAATTTTAATTTTCTAGTGGTTGTCATGTCAAAGGATATGCCTCCTATATGTCTAGGAAACATTAGAGGAGTATTAGGCACGTATCGGTTAAGTATCAGAGTTCTAAGTATCATAAAAGTATCCGACACGGATACATCTTTTTCGACGAAGTATCTGTGCCATATAGATTTCATGGTACCTTTTCATTCTCTGGATTAGTCTTTAATTGGAGGTAGCATCAATTAAATTAGTTTTACTTTGAATCTGGTCTAGGTTCAAAACTTATAATGACAGGTTCTCAGGAAAGTGCATCTGAGATGATTGATAAGTATTATAGTACTTACATCCTAGATGGTAATAAGTTCCTTATAGCTATTGTAAGCTAAAACTTATAATAGCTACAAGTGGCAGGTTAGCTTATATTCAGTTTTTAAGATGTATGGGTATCCATCCATAAACACGTGGAAAGAACTTTGGAGTCACTGGCGAATAAAATTATGATGGATTTCACCAAGAGTTTGATGCACTTGTAAAAGGAAAGTGAAAAGGAGAAGATCCTGCATTAACCCTGGAGCTAGCACCCGCCAGGGGTAAGATGGAAGAAGAAAAGATTCGTTCTTTGCATCTAGCAAAGTTCCTGTCAAGTTTCTTCCCCTTTTACTAGCCTTATTTGTATGAAATATTGAAATATTAATTGTACAATTTTTCCTGTCAACTTCTCTACCCCGTTATTGGCCTTGTTTTAAATTACAATATGGAATACGAATTGTTGATCTTCTAGTAAACATTGTTTAACATAAGAATTGAATAAGTAAAATAATCAAATAAGCTGGTTCAAAGGGCATAATTTTGTGTTGTTCATAGATCATAGTTAGGGTTGCAAAGAGGGCTAGATTCAATTGAATCAAGCATAATTTACCTCAAATTTCAAGTTAGGGTAGAAGGCACAAACAGACACGAACTCAGAACCATTTATCCACTATAAGAAATGTTCAAAATATCTCCCATCTTGTCAAGGCTGAAGGAAGAAATATACTCTTAGAAGGACCACCAGAATGTGAATATACTGCACAGTTAGGAATCTCGATTAGAGAAATGATAGCTTCAACATGAATACGCGATGGAGACTCAGGAGAAGTAGTATTCCAAAATATCCTATGGAGCTCACTTCAATTTTTTTGTAGAAACTTAAATATATCTGAAAATGGATAAAACGTAGGACAGATGTGTGGCCCGTCAATTGGGCAGAGTGGCCAATTGATTGGATAACTTGTTATATCTGATCGTGTCTGTCTACTGTCTAGTCATCATATAGTCACTGTGAATTTAGTAAATCAGGCCACAAGCTTGCAATCAAGGAGGTCATTGGGGGTTTCTTTGATGGCTATAATTAAGGCCTAATTTAGGTTTAAGATCTAACAGTTATGGACTAATCTAAAGGGTATAGACATGTGTATTATCATCCAGATTTCTTGGAAAGCTCCTAGGAGATATATATGGAAGTGTAATCTTGCTCCCATTTATTGGCGAGGGAGGAGGATAAAATGGAGTCTTCGACAAGGTTGAGGAACTTCTCACAAGACAGAGTGTGGGTATATTTAAGGGTTTCTTCTCTAGAGATCAGGGTTGAAGATATTAATGTTAGGGCTTGTATCAATAATCTATAAAAAAAACTTAATACTCTCTTGTATTTCTTTATTACATTGTGGAATCTCTCTCTTTGGTTTAGCCCAACCACATAAATCCGGTGTTCCCTCTTTTTGTGTGTTGTGCATGTCTATTGTGTGCTTGATCACAGGCCATCCACAAGGATTCCGCTTTGTTGAGGTCATGGCTTGAATTCAGTCCAAAGCATCCATGTTTTGAAGGACAAGGTTTAAAGTAGTAAGAGGTAAAGAAAAAAAATAGTCCCACATGGGAACCGGAAAGAGGTGGGTTCAAGACTCCAGTTGGCTTTTTTTTTCTTTTGTGTATCATATTTATTAGCCTAATATCCAACAAACATAATGGATCTTTGACGCTACAAATGATATCAGACCCCATGGTGAAGAATCTTGGTGTAAGTTCAAACATAGAATGGGTATTATAGTGCACTAGCCTTCTGGAACGTGCAATGCATGTAAGCATAAAAACATACAAATTTTGTGAGGTGGAGGCTTATAAGGATAAAACAATAATATTTATAGCACACTATAAATTAAATTGAGCAATTAAAATTGAGCTATATGTTAAATAAAAAAAAATACAGAGACAATATCACAGTGTACATTTTTAGACATTTCATGTCCTTTTACTATAAAATTTTCCTGAGAAGATTTTTTTTCATAAAGGTAGTGATTTACACAAGATTGGGCTCTGTCAATGCTTTTATGTTTTTTTATTCTTTTCCTTTTTCTTTGGAGATTACAAATGATGGTTTGATGCAAATGTAGTTAAACATTTTGTGCAATGTTCAATCTCCATCCCCATACTGAGTCATGTTTTAGCCACAAAATTGCTCTTAGTTTTGAAACGGTAGTAAAGACATGAAGAATTTAATCAACTTATTTATATGTGTATTTAGTGTGAATTTAAGTCTATTGGTAGCATGTGTGTAAATGAAGTAAATCAAATATCTCTAAAAAATTCTGAAATATTTAAATGCTAAGAATAAATATGCTATTAATATTTGTTTTAAATATGGTGGTGTTTATGAAAGACGGGATATATGTGAAAAATAGTATTCTAGAGGGTTGATTTAGATGTTTATGTATGAAAATTAATATTTGAGGATAAATGAAGTTTTCTAATTTCCAATACATCAAAATTAGATGGATATATTTAAGCCTAATTTTCACCTCCATAAAAGAAAATATTTAAGTCCAATTTAAATGGACATATATAAAAAATTTAGTTTTGGATGGTTTAAATATAAAAAATGATATGATTACGATTATGAATACAAAATTTTATTGATGTGCAAATAGGTGTCTAAATTTAACTTGAGGGACTACAGTTAAATTAAGAGAATATTACATAAACTCAATCTTATGCATCCACACTGAATATTTTAAATTTCATTCTTTTCTGAGTTCAATCGAATCCAAAAGATTATATTCAATAGTTAGTAAGATTTTTTTTGCCCTTCAGAGAAGGTAGAACTTGAACCTTTGACTCCCATAACCCTCCCCTACCCTTGAACCAGTGAGTTAGGATAGTTAATAAGATTCTTTAAATATAAATCATATTTAAATTTAAATCATCCTATTTCTGTTGCAAATAACTCTATCTGAAAGGATTTTTCTTGTAACTATAACATTAAATATTTAAATGTTTAGAAAACTCATGATAGGATGGGCCCCACAATTAAGAGGCCCACTCTAAAATGCTTCTTCGTGAGATATCTTGCTACTTGAAAATTTTCGTGCACATAATGTTACGAACCCACGCGGACGTAAGATATGGTCCATGTGTGCTAGTGTGGGGCCCACACTCACAAAAATGAAAAAAAAATAGAAAAAAGTGCATCCAGTCAGCCACGCACTTGAGGCCAGCTGGCTGCAACCTTCTCGGGTTATATATGTAGAAAAGTGAGGATGCAACCCATGTTATGTTAGGTCCTTGCTGCCAGCAAGTTGCTGCAACATGGAGTCATATGCTCTGGTCAAGCAGTAAGCATCTCTATGCCTTGTGGGTACTACACTGAAGTTAACTGAGACACAATTCACATAAACAGTAATGGTTGTGGAAGGTTTAGGTCGGGCTACAAGATAGGCTATGGGACATATTACTCAAGGTGGAACTATGATAGTTGGTCTCTAAAGTTTCAGACTCTCTAGTTAGATTCTTACTGAATACAAGCCAAGGTGGAGATCAATGAGGTTACGTCTCGATCCAGTCTAAAGCATCCATGTAGAAAAGATAAGTTTTAAAGGGGCAAGAAGGTAAAGGAAAAAATATGTAGTCCCACATCAGTTGAGGAAGGAGATGGTCTGATAGTTAAATAAGATTAGACCTTAGACTCCAATAGGGGTAGCTCGTGAGGCCTGGATCACTGGTAAAAGGGTGGCATGTGTTGTGGGAAGACCTAGGTTTAAGTTCTGGCAATGGGCTTATGCTTAAAAAAAAATTCCACTAGGGTTTTTCCCTTTTCGTTCATATTGGCCTTCATGATTATTAGTCTAATATCCATCAAAATTCAAGAGCCTTCGATACTACGATGTTGCTCCCAATACCAAACATTTGGTGGATTAGAGGATCGAGCTCACAAGATAAAGCCAACATCAAGCTGATAAAAGTGAATCGTGCGAATAAAGAAGATATAGTGTTCAAGAGGGTATCAAGTGAAAAAAGTTAAAATTATAGTGATGGTAGGTTGTGATGAACTGTGAACATTGTGAAGACAACGGAAGATTAAGGTTGTGGTGATAGCAAGTCGTAGAATGGTAGGGTCATCAGGCCTTTAGTGGGTCTTTTAGAGGCTAATATTATCACGAAGATGTTGAATATGACCCAAGATGAAATCATCAAGAGTGGTGGATCTAGCAAACATCCAAGAATGGTGAGGATGTTGATTCAAACGTAAAACCATAGAGGTGTATCGGCACGAAATCTGATAAGATCATGGTGATTATTGCAGGTAGTCTTGTAGTTGAAGCATATTACTGGTATTTCCATGTGTAAGGGATAAAGCTAAAATTTATGAAGCTTAAGCTATTTTGCATAGACGTTTCTGTTTTTGCACTACTTGGATGCATAAGCTTTATGACAAAATCTTCTTTGAAAGTCCATAGTATGTAATATAGTGTTTCCTTTGATTATAGCCACTAATTGTTGCAACCTTGTTGCTTTGACTTAGATAACTGCCTCAACACAGTTCTTCTCTTTTATGCACATTAAGGCATGTACCAATTATACGCCATTGTTAAATATCATTAGCAAAGACAACATCATCTTGTGTCTTCAAACAACCATCCTCCCTCGCTTCTATCCCTTTTCCATCTCCTCTTAGCCTACATACTAGGCTTCTATAGTTGATGTTGGGTATCTTGCTCATTCTCATGCTCTCTTTACAGGTACCCCTCCTTCACTATTGAAGTTTTGGGTATCTTGCTCACTTCTCATGCTCTCTTTACAGCTATCCTCCTTCATTATTAAAGTCTTGGGCTTTAAACAAAAGTAACCCTCTGGTAACCTCAAGACTTCTCGTTTTCTTTCTTGTTTGTGTTGCATCTCTTCATTCTTCATTTCTTTTTTCTTCTCTAGTTTTATTAGTGTTTTGTTAGTGACTTGATATTTTGGAGAAGGGATGGTATTGGACTAGGCATTTTAATAGTATTGTTCAATCATTTGATTAACTTCACAAATATATTTACATTGTGTTAAAACTAGTATCAGAAATTAGGAGATAAAGAGATGAGTTTTAGGACTCATACTGTGATCTATATATAATAATCAGTACATAATACATCGAGTCTCACAGGTGATGTGAGACTAAAATACATAGTTAATACATAGAGTGTTTCTCAACACTCTCTATCAAGCTGGAGCATATACATCGTACATGCCCAGCTTGTCACAAGTAAAATTTACTCTTGTATTATCAAGTGATTTGGTAAGAAGACTTCTAAGTGATGTCCTGATGATACATGCTTCACCATAATGATCTTTTTCTCAAGCTCCTGCTCAGAAACACGGGCATTCAAATTGTCAACATAAACATGAGATATTGATGGCAACAATCCTTGTGAAGTTTGTAGATGTGAAGCTCTGGCTTTCATAGTATCAATGCCTCGAGAATCGCGCGAATCAGACTCCGAACGGATGAGATATGACCCGAAAATCAAATCCACGCTTAATGGGTCTGTACTATAGCAGGTCAGCTCAATCGGCTCGGGTCGGTGTCAGGTCAGCTCGGGTCGGCTCGGGTAGTTGCCAGGTCGGCTCGGGTAGGCTGAAATAAATGCAGGTCGGGTTGGCTGCTAGCGGGTCAGATTTAGTATAAACCTGAATCAATTAAAAGTGCTACAGCGACGGCGGCAGGTGGCTGATGCTGTCGAGGGCACATTGGTTGCGGCGGTGGCTGCAAATCATCAACGAGGAGCTCCAGCGAACATCATCGACTCAAATCAACGTCGATCTGCAGAGGACGAGGCGAAGATGAAGACGAGAATACGAGGAAGAAGATGGAAACATTAACGGAGACAAAAACCGGTGATGAAGTCAAAGATGGCAACAATGATGGGTGGTGGTTGCAAAATAGAGCGACGGCGACGAGGAGAGAGACGACAATGACGATGAGGATGAAAATGATGTGACAAAGACATCATGATGAAGACAAAAACCTGGTGAGGACGAGATTGAGAAGAAGACGTCGACAATGAGGCGACAGTGAGGGCGTGACCATAACGACGTGGCGGGGCAATTGCAGTGGCGAGGCGATGACGACGGCGATGGGTTTAGGGTTAGGGTTTGAGGGGAGATTTCGGACAAAGATGAATAGTAAAATTTGAACAGTAATTTTTTTTGAAATTGGGATTAGAATTTTGGAATATTTGAGTGGCTCTGATATCATGTTAAAGTCTTTGTTACTACATTAAAATTCTTAAGTTGATGTAAAGGTTGAGATAATTTATATTTTAATACGCAGGTCGAGCGCCCTTTAAACTTGGGCTTTTTTTTTTGCGCTAACGGTATTTTTTGTTTTAAATCTGCTTTTTAAATGTATTGCCTGGTGAGACTTGAATCTGAATTGCTCTGATACTATGTTAAAACTAGTATTAGATGTTGGAAGAGAAAGAGATGAGTTCTAGAATTCATACTCTGATCTATATATAATAATCAGTATAGAGTACATCTAGTCTCATAGGTGATGTGGGACTAAATCAATACATAGCCAATACATATAGTCTCTCTCAACACATTGTAAATATACATATGCGTGCTACATATGCGTGCGTGCACACGCAACACAATTTTATTGTTGAATGAGTTGTTTATAAGTATGATAAGTAGTTTCATCAGTGTTTTGTTAATGACTTAATATTTCAGAGAAGGGATGGTTTTCCTAGTAGGCATTTTAAATATTATTGTTCAATCATTTGATTAACTTCACAAATGTATTTAAATGGAAATATGCGCGCATGTACACACACACACAGAGGACATGAGGTGACAACTTATGAAATTAACATGAGGAGGTGCTTAATAGTTACCTAATGGGGTGATGATTCACAATTCATTATGATCTTTATATACTAAACATAAATATGCAACATATCATATGGTTTCAAGATCTCAAGTCCATCCATTAAGTGTTCTTATTTTTTTCTATCGCTAGAAAACAATCATTTTACATCAACTTCATAATGTTTTAGGGGATGAAGGTCATGATGAACTATCATCTATAAAACACCCCCAGTAGATGACTCTAGGCTACCCCTCAATGTAAGTTTCCTATAATGACACATAATGTCCCATTTTCAATATGAACTTGTGATTAGAGAAGTTTTAAAAAATTTTCACATATTTCCTAGACAACACAAATTTTAAATGGAGAAAAAAATTTAGATATTTGTCCCTAATTTTCATATTTTGATACTAGTCTCTCAAATCTTTTGACTTACTATTCAGTCACTCAAATTGTATAAGTTAAACCAAGTTGGTCCTATCAAATTTCTCATCCAAATGACTAACCATGGTATGGTTTGGGCTAAATTAGTTAATTACCCCTTGTCAACCCTCTATCAACAAATTGAACTGATCAAGTGACTCTCTACCCGCTCCCTATTTAGTCTGTCTTTAGGATTTTCTCTACTTTGAAGAAAGGAATGGGTGTGGGTTTTGCAGGTTTTACCAAGATGAAAAGGATTGGGCTAGAGGATTTGGAAAAAGGAAATATAGTCATTGATTTTTTCATTAGAGAAGATGTGTCCAGATAGGGGAATGGTTTTGGTTGGTCTCTGTCTAGGATTGGTTGCGTTGGGTTGAATTGGCTTTAATTTAGGTCAAATAGAAGTGGGATTGATGGGGGACGAATAAAAAAAAGTGGGATAATTGGGAACGAACAGTAGGAAATCTCAGCTTAAGATTTGTCGCCAAAGAAAAGGGTTGCGAATATCTCCCTAAAGTATCTCACCCAAAAACACACTGGCTACAAGTGCATCAATAACAATTTTCATTATTAATCATCTCCTCAATAACAAAGCAGTTTCGGCCTTATATAGGCTTATAATAATATAAGCACTCCTACCACAATAAATATGGGATTAAGATAAGATAAACCAATCAACTACAATAATCACATAAAATAAAATAACCCGACTAAGTAAAACAAATTAAGATAAAATGATCCAACCAACTAAAATAATAAGATAAAATGATCCAACCAACTAAAACAAATTAAGATAAAATAATCTAACCAATTAAAACAAACTAATCCACTAGATATCCTCATTATTCTCTCAGAGTTGGGGAAAATTCGATCTTGTCGAGTTAGATCTCCTCGGCTCTCAATCGAAACATGGTGGTAGTCGTGAACCCAGCAGATGTGCATCCAGACTGAACGAAGGCAGACTTTGATGAAGAAGAGGGGTCAGAGATCGGCGGAGGAGGAGCCTTCGTCGTCGAGAGGCAGTGGAGGAGCCTTCATCGTCGGGAGGTAAATGAAAGGAAGGGGAGGAGTTGCCGGTGTTGAGGAGCTGGTAGCGGCGGCGTGGATCAGGTGTTGTTGAAGGAAAGGATGAAGAGAACAGCGACGTGTCAGAATTTCAAAGGATTTTTGAAGGGAATTTTGAGATTTTTTTTTTTTTGGGCAAGATCTAGGGTTGACAAGGGGAACTAGAGTTTTGTGGAAATTTGATGGAGGCTAGGGTTTTGTGGAATGCCAAGAGGGTATGCTCAAATAAACAATTATGTGGAGGGATTTTCACATTAAAATTTGATGGAGGCTATGTGTTGTAGAGTGTTAACTGGGTTGCTTTATTAACATGCCTTAATTATTTAGAGCAATCTCACTGTGATAAAACATATTAAGTGTATTTACTTTTGTGGTCACAACCTCTACTCCATCTGCACCTTCCACATGAAAACCTTGAATGAAAAGCTTCATTATATATCTTTGCATATCATAGAGGTGTTGATCTTTGTAAATCAGAGACATTTAATATGCTTACTTTTCAGTTCTGACCAGGAGACATCTGTGCAATCATATAGCTCATGTGAAAATCCCTCCACATAATCGGGAGAAACTAGATTAAAGTATGCTCCCCAAGCTTCAACCTTATGTACTTATTCAGAAAGGACTCTTGGAAAAATCTATACTGTAATAGGAACGATAAAGGGATTTGCTTCTTAATTTTAATGTGAATATGCATGAGATGCAAATAAATATGCAAGATTCTTCAATATTAAGTTTTTGTTAATACTAAACGCCTAGAGCATATGTAGTCATAGTGTTTAAGTTCATAAAGAATATATACCCAATAATTATTGCCATGTGTCATGCTTAGAAAATAGTCAGATGAACATATGAAGCAATCCTAGGTTACTGTATGATGGTTCAAGTCATCTAACTTAACCCTGTTTCTATTGCAGGCTCCCTTTATCTTTAACTTGTGTCATTACTTTGTCAAAGAAACTGCAAAAGGAAGGGTGAGCTTTTCACGTATCTGCAATGGATTGCTTAATATTTTATGTTGGGTTAAGCATTATGAGAAAATAGCACCATTCTCAGTTGGATATCCTAATGTTATTGTCTTTTCCAGGCTGCAATGTATAATCCTTTCAAGAAGTGCTTGGCTGTATCTTCTCATGGGATTCCACTAGGTGGAATCGGGTATGCCTTTATTCTATCACAATAGATAATGATAGATAATTTATATTCCTCAAATTCTATTTCATTTTATAAGAACAATGTACAACATGGACACGCGCGCCGCGCGCGCGGTAAGGTTTTTACACCATATTGACTCCCAAAATCTTTTACATAACAATCAAAGGTTTAATACTGCTTTTCAATTAATGTGATATTTCTTTAGCTAAAGTTGAGTCCCTTATAACTTTAGAAAGTAATGAATAGTGTTGATATGGACAAAAAAATAAAATTTCTTTTCACCTTTGGCCATGGATTCACCTGTAATAAACTCCCATAAAAACTATTCTGTATATCATATTTTTTGGATTCTTCTTCTTTTTTGTCCCTAGATCTGAAATTTCACAGCTAGACCTAACCCCTAAATTCATGCTATCCTTTAGTTCCTTGGGTTACTGGACAATGTGTTGTGTTTTATACTAATTCCTAATGGACAATTTGTTTGCATGCAGCAAAGTTACATCAGATCTATCTGTGTGGACTAATATTTTGCAGTATTGATTGTATGTTTGTTGAGCAGCAGCTAGTTTTTTATTGTATGGTAGGGAAAATTTTTTATTTAATATATTAGGACTGCTTGGAAGCAATAACTTGAACCCTAGTTGAGATCACCTGATTTAAAAAAGTATAATTTAAACGTTTTAGAATCATTACAGATTCTATCCCTTATCTTTCCTCACGGTTATAAATGGTAACTTTCAGTGCAGGAAGTATAGGAAGAAGCTACAGAGGTTATTTTCAACACTGGCAACTGTTCCCTGAAATATGTGAAGAAAGCCCTGTCTTAGCAAATCAGTTTTCTGTAAGTTCAATTCTTTTAAAGAACCGAAGCATTATATAAGTAAAAAGTAACATAACTGAGAATAATCCTTTTATCTTATGTGCGTACACCTTAGAATTCTAGATCTGTTGAATTAGTTATGTAGTTGAGTGAAAGACAGGTTCCAGAAAGCTGCCGTTTCAGTAAGATTAGACCACTGTCAAACATTGTCGTTATTCTGTGAATATGAATCTTTAAGATTTTGACATATTCTTTGAGCTACCTGCACTTTTGCATTTATTTTTTATTGGTATCCTGCTGTCAATGATTGTCGTACAATAAGGTCCTATGTACTTCTTGTAGGATTGTCATATGAAGGAGAATCTTAAGATGATGGTAGACCTTATAAACTATTCACCCTACCGTTTGTCATGATTATTATGAGTTGAAGAGCAAATCACCTTAGTTAGATTGTTGCAACATATGATTCTAATCATTTATGTAATAACTGCAATTAGCTTTGAATTTGAAAACCCAAAATAAATATGCAAGAAATTAGGCATTCTAAACATTGTAAACAATGTAGCACAAATTTTGTTAGCAACTTGACATTAAGTTCGTAGTAGTATGTGGGTTCAAATCCTAATACAGATTTATCTGCAAAGCCAATCTTTGATGACTGTAAACTTTGACATATTTCATTACATTTTTTTTGGTTTGTATGACTAAATGTCCTCCTTTTTGTAGGTTTTTATTTCACGCCCTAATGGTAAAAAGTATTCTACTGTTTTGTCCCCAAGGAGCCCGGATATTCCAAGTAAGCATCTTTATTTGTGTTGAGGTGTCTTCAATGCTGGTCTATATGTAAAACAGATGAGTGAGGGAAATCTAAGCAAGCATTTTTCACTGCCATGGTATAAAATTGATTGCTTTTGCTAGTAATTCTCACTAGGATCTTGTACTGTGCAGAGGAAGTACCCGTCCTGGAATTGAATCGTGGGACTGGAACCTAAATGGAAAGAATTCGTCCTATCATGCTTTGTATCCGAGATCATGGACTGTGTATGATGGTAATCGTTAAGAACATAACATGAAATTTGAAAATATCAACTATTCAGAAACTTTTAGCATATTGATGTATTCCTTGTCTTTGTTGTTACCTTAGGTGAACCTGACCCTGAAATCAAAATAACATGCCGCCAGATTTCACCTTTTATTCCCCACAATTATCAGCAGAGCAGCCTCCCAGTTTCAGTATTTACGTTCACAGTATGCACAGCACCTCTTATGTGTTTTGTTAAAATCCAGATTCATATAAGTGGTTTTATTTTCTAAATCTTCTTGATGAGTTTTCCAGTTAGTCAATTCCGGGAAAACTCCTGCAGAAGTAACCCTCCTTTTTACATGGGCTGTAAGTAGAATTTCTGCATTAACTTTTTCTGCTTTCATTTTCTTCTTCTGATCTTCAGTCATCAGAATTATTTTGTCTAATTTGGTAGGTAGTTTACAAATTCCCTCCCTACTACTACAATGCTCAAATAGATAGTGCTAACTTTCATGTGTTCAAAAATCTCTGCAGAATTCTGTTGGTGGGAACTCTGGGTTTACAGGGAATCATTCCAATTCTAAAATGAGGTAAGGTTTTGATTGGTCATATTTTGCAATTGGTAATGAATTTTCATCAATTAAATATATGAGTTTTGGGAATATATTTGTTTATCGTACAACATTTTGATGTCTGATGTATGTTCTCACATGTTTCTTTTTATAACTCTAGAGAACAAGATGGTGTTCATGGAGTACTTCTACATCACCGGTAACAAGTTCTGAACTCGATCTTCCAAATATCTATGACAGTAATCATATGTCATATTCCATCAAAATAGTTATATGATAGTAGTGGTGTATATAGGTAGCTTTAAAAGATAACCATGTACTTGTGTATATGATTTTTTTCTTTTTTTACCTCCTGAACTGAATGTACAAATGCAGAACTGCAAATGGGCAATCTCCAGTAACATTTGCAGTAGCAGCTCAAGAGACAGCAGATGTTCATGTTTCAGAATGTCCTTACTTTTTGGTATCTGGAAATTCAAAGACATTCACAGCAAGGGACATGTGGGATGAAATTAAAAAGGTACCACGATGCATAATAAGTTTATAGTAACACATAGTCCCACCATTACTATTAAGTATTAACAACAAAAGGTATTAACAACAAAAGGAAGGAACTCTTAAAAAATTAACAGAGAAAAAATAGGTATTAGAACCTTCTCAGTCCCGGTCATTTCTTGCCTATCTGACATTCTGAGATGCACCATCCAAACTGCATATGGATCTGAACTGACATGCAACATCCAAACAGAATGGATCCTTCGATCACCTTGATATCAGTGAAACACCACTGGTTTCCGAGGCAGGATCATCTATCGGAGCGGCAGTTGCAGCATCAGTGACAATACCATCTCAGGCTGTTCGTACAGTCACATTTGCTCTGGCATGGGCTTGCCCAAGGATAAAGTTTCCAAGTGGCAAGACTTATCACAGGTGTGTGAGTTGGTACTATTATAGACAATGGTAACATTGGCAGGTCAAATAACTTTTCTGATTAAAATTTAATAACAGGCGGTATACCAAATTTTATGGCATTGATGGAGAAGCAGCAGCAAATCTTGTGCATGATGCCATTTTTGGTAGTCTTCTGCTAAACTCATTGTGCATTACATATTACAGTTCTTTTGAATAAACGAATACGTTTATTTACATTAGCATGCCTAACATATTTACGTATGACCTCTATTTAAACTATTAGAGGTTGGCATTATGAATACATTTTCATTAATTCCTACGTAGTCAACATTTTGAATACTACTGTCGACTAATAAAGAGAATGAAATTTAGGATCACTTGTCTGAGAGAACTAGATGATGAGACGTCCAGTGGCTACAAGTTATTCTTCGGTTTAGCATTTGAATCATTTTTGAAGCCTTGGCAGAGCTTATCATGTCTTACATAAAGTTGATCGAGTGCATGTGATCCATCATTGAAGTATGTACAATATAATATGTTACATACGCAAGTAGATTGAAAAATATATTGGGACATCACTTTCATGTTAAGCCATTCTTAGGAAGTTGTTAGAACTTAGTCTAACGGTGACCACAGCTGAGGACTAATCCTGGAAGTTCCTGGTTGATCAGAAGAACAATAAGAAGAGCATAGATTTCATAATGGAATAAAATCTTAATCAAGAAAGTTGTATCTCTAGATAATTTCTCTTGTTCAGCATGGTTACTATTCTCACCTTAAAATTTAAACTGTCATCAAAATAGAAATCCACCTACCTAGTGCCTGACTTTTTAAGTGTCTTTGTTGATCCAATTACATTCTCAATTTCTTGTGTAACATTTATCGGGATTCTTTTTCTTTCTTCCTTTCTTTTCTATATTTGTGTGCGCGCGCGCATTGGGCTGGGGTCTTGTAATGTTAGTGGATCAAAGCTGTTAGTAGTTACTCTCAGTATAAATTTCCACAAGATATACTGGGGCTGATAAGTAATTGCTTGTAGCTGGCATTTATTTATCAACACAGTTAAAAGTCAAGATATTACCCCGGTAACCATTAAAATTAACCTTCTAACGTAGCGGTTAAAGTGCCACTTTATCCTTGTATTGTAAGCTGACTCAGACCTTGTCCAAATAATTTCAAACTCTATCGCTTAACCTGAAGCTTCATGCACCCTCTTTTTCCTTTCTTGTCCTAGCACATAGAGATTGGGAGTCCCAAATTGAAGATTGGCAACAACCCATCCTGCAGGATACAAGACTTCCATCATGGTAAATTCCAGATCCATCCATGCTATATGAACTTTTTTGTTGAAGAAATTTTGAACATCCTGAAGTTTTTTTTTACAGGTACCCTGTCACTCTCTTCAATCAGCTTTACTATCTTAATGCTGG
Organism: Agave tequilana; assembly: GCA_038442645.1. Lineage (NCBI taxonomy): Eukaryota > Viridiplantae > Streptophyta > Magnoliopsida > Asparagales > Asparagaceae > Agave > Agave tequilana. The sequence continues at coordinate 16,623 of JAVJIF010034257.1, read as the reverse complement.
AGGAACAATTTGGACAGGTTCTCCAGGATTTCACTCTCTGTTACTTGTTCAATAATATTTTAGTGTATTAACTTAAACATAATGGTGGTTCCATCTCCAGATGGGTTGCCTCCAGTTCAAAGTTCAGCAACCTTCGGGGAAAATAGGTTCTCCATTAATTTGTCCAGTCCACGTAACAGTACTGCCTCTTCTACACCCCTAGAGAATACCTCATCAAGTATCCTAAACAACATGACATCAACAATTTCAAAGATGCTCTATCCTGTTGAATCAAGTCCGGCCTTTGGTACTTCATTGCTCCAAGGAGAAGAAAATATCGGTCAGTTACTCTATGCTGAAGGGTTTGAATATCGCGTGTGGAACACATATGATGTCCATTTTTACGCGTCTTTTGCTCTAATCATGCTATTTCCCAAACTTGAGCTTAGTATTCAAAGAGACTTTGCTGCAGCAGTAATGATGAATGATCCTGAGAAAATCCAAATTATATTGGTGGTGAGTGGGTACCAAGAAAAGTTCTTGGTGCAGTTCCTCATGATATTGGTCAAAATGATCCATGGTTTGAAGTAAATGCTTACAACCTTCACAATACAAATAGGTGGAAAGACTTGAATCCTAAATTTGTTCTCCAAGTCTATAGAGATGTAGTAGCCACAGGTGACAAGAGTTTTGCACGAGCAGTTTGGCCTTCTGTATATATCGCAATGGCTTACATGGATCAATTTGATAAGGATAGAGATGGGATGATTGAAAATGAAGGTTTCCCTGATCAGACCTATGATGTGTGGTCGGTCAGTGGTGTGAGTGCATACACTGGTGGGCTTTGGGTGGCTGCTTTACAGGCTGCTTCGGCCATGGCACGTGAGGTTGGTGACAGAGGTTCTGAAAAATATTTCTGGAATAGATACCAGAAGGCAAAAGCTGTTTATGAGAAATTGTGGAATGGTTCTTACTTCAATTATGACAACAGTGGTGGCAGGACAAGCTCATTCATTCAGGCTGACCAGCTGGCCGGACAATGGTAATATGTTGCAGAAACTAAATATTCCACTTTACAAAAGGTGTTCCTGAATTATCATTCTCATTTTCTCGTTATGTGCTTCTTCATCTGAACTTGCTAACAGTTTTAGATTCAGAGATTTCCATCTGAAATTGCTAATAATTGTATATTAAGGAGATATCATGCTCCTACCCTATGACTTTTCTTTTAATTGATGCATATGTGTTTGTTGGCATGTGTTTGTAGGCATAACCTTTCTATCAATTGATAATATGTATATAAAGAGTGTTTGCACATTTCTTGTTCTCCATCACCACACACCCAAAAAATAATTTAAAAGATATTTTTACAATCAACACTCCATAATTCCATACTAGTATTTTGGTCAAAACATGCTTAATGGTGCTGTAACATTAATATTTTTACACAATATCATATTGAACCTCCCTAGCTATAGTCACTGGTTTTGCTGGAAGTTTCTCTTTGTTCGCTTGTTTGCCCTATATCATGCTTAAGAAGTGAATGCAATTCTATTAGGATTTTTTTTCTGGACTCCTTTGTCACTCAAGATAGAATTTTGGAGGCTTTCCCCTTTTGCCACATAAGCTTAAACTTCATAGCTAATCAATTACATTTTCCCACTCATTAACTCCTAGGATTTATGACAAATCCCTCACTTATTCATACATTACCCGGCCAGGAATTTGGCACCAATACTTTTGGTGTCATCAAATTACTAGCTACTCATTAATTTTCATCGGATGATATTCTCTGGCATTTGCAGTACAGATTGCACTCCATTGCCATTTTATTTGGAAACTCTTAGATGATTCTGACTTGTTGTAGGCCTGTAGTAATATCTTTCTGATATTTTCGCCTATGTTGCCCGCAGTCCTGTAGAATACCCACACTTCTTGAGCGTTCAGGTTTTATTGTCTTGAGATGTTTCAGGAATATGTGGTGCCCATGACCAAGTGAATTTCAATTTCTTGTTTATTCTGATTAGAGTTCATGTAAGTTTTAAGTCTTTGGTAGTTGCCCTAGTGGAGACTCATTTCTGCAAAACTTTTCAGGTATGCTAAAGCCTGTGGTCTTCTTCCAATTGTCGATGAGGAGAAAGCACGAAGTGCGCTTGAAAAGGTATATTCCTTCAATGTTTTAAAGTTCAAGGAAGGTAAGCGAGGTGCAGTTAATGGGATGAAACCAGATGGAACTTTAGACCTTTCAATAATGCAAGCCTCTGAAGTATGGTCTGGAGTCACATGTGCTGTTGCAGCTGCTATGATCCAAGAAGGCATGGTAGAAGCAGCATTTAAAACGGCACAAGGGATTTATGAAGCTGCTTGGTCTCCAGAAGGAATCGGGTAAGCTTTAACTATGGACTTTGTTGTCATTACTCTTTAACAAGGCAATTAACGTCTGGTAAAAACCTGGCTTTATCTTCCTGAGTGTTTGACCCTTCAATCAGCTCATCACATCATTAAGCATGCCCCAAATGCACATATCATCCCATCACCTCTACACAATATCCAGTCATATTCTCCAAATTAGCTTTCTTATTGCATATTCTTTAATTAATTAATTTAAGAGGTAAGGTTCTGAACTTATTAGTTGTTGACCATTTGCATGATTCCAAATGAACCATTTTCCTTTAGACTCTTCTTTTATGGTCTCCCCTTTATTATGGTCGGTAAAAGTCGAAAACTACAAGCTTGATTCCATATAATATAATCGTGTCTGCAACTATTCCTTGAATTTATAATAGATAAATGATATGATCTGTTTTTTGGGCATTGACATGCTTTTAGATTTGTTTGCATCTGTTGGAAGGAAGCTAACTGGAACTTCAAACTGCAGTCTTTGGTTCACCAAAAGAACAAAAATGAAACTATTAGAATAAGCTTATTCATGTTTTATTCTTGCAATCTGTTATGATCTCACTTACTCAGTAACATTATATTGTAATCGTTCTCCGTACATCCATTGCACATTTATGTCATAAATATGTAAAAAAACACCATGGCATATTTTGCATGGTGTGTCTGAATATCATTGCAAATATGTGAAACATAAAATAACACAAAATTAGGGGTGTAATTGACTAGAAGGTTTTGAACTAATTGACTAGAAGGAACCAGAAAATGAATCCTAGAACTAATGAGACAATTAAAAATTCTCAATGTGTTCGATGAACGTTAGGTATTCAAAGCATAATAGAAATTGCCCCTATTTGACTTCTCTAACTGATAGCGTGTAATTAAGATTTGGTATAATATGAAAAATATAGTGGAAGCCAGAGATGAGATGTTTGCAGGTTGTGGAATTGCGTTCTAAGAATCAAAGACTAATTAAGCTTCACGTGTTACGAAATTTGTAATAATCGTTACGCCCTCATGCTAACTGCTTGTGTGCCTGGGCGTGCACACACGTACAGATAGGCATTTGACTTGTTATTCAGCACCAAATATTTGAGGTCATGCACAAAGCTGGAAATTTTGTACCAAAAGTTATTATTCCAAGAGTGTCAACTCTGCCACCAGAGGTCCAGAGACCTTACTAGAGACTAGAGTGTATATCCTGTGGGTTTCGCCTGACATACATCAAATAGTGGTGCATCGTGATATCAAAGACAAGCCCGTGCGGTATGTTCTGCAATTTGGTAGGCTGATTAGATATCAAAACAACAGAGGTCTTTTCCAGTGCTACTGAAAAAAACAATGCGGATTACTCTTGCTGAAATTCTTCTTGTTTCTTTGTGAGGGTGAGTGCACGGCGAAAGAGGGAGTTCTAAAGCAACATACATATCTATTTTCTAGTTTGTATGTTCCTGAGTTCCCCCATCGTTGCATGGTAATATTTCATAATATGTTGGTCACTTGTACTGAAATCGGCATGTGTCTTTCATATGACAGGTACTCCTTTCAAACCCCTGAAGCATGGAATCTTAGAGACGAGTATCGGTCTCTGAGCTATATGCGTCCTCTGTCCATATGGGCTATGCAATGGGCATTATCACCTCCAAAGTTACACAGGGGAGAACAAAGGACAGATGTCGAGGGGACTATGCCGGCAGAAAATTCTGAATTTTCTAGAATCGCGGAACTTTTGAAGTTGCCGGAAGAAAAGAAAACTAGAAGTGCTCTCGGAGTCATCTGGGACATAATTTCAGAAGCTAAGGGCATGATCTAATGGAGCGCCAGCCACAGTGCACACAAACCTATATTGGGTTATGTTCATAGGACTCTTGCAGAGTATTTCTATAGATTGCCTATACACAGTTCTAAAGCAAGAATGTATGGTGATATTTGTATATCGTACTCGTAGAAAACGTATGTGGTTGCATTTGGGAGCCAAGTCATGAATTTGAAATAAAAAATATACGAAGTATTGTTGTACTTGTCTGAGTTGACTGTATGGTTTACTCTACTACCAAAATTTTCTGTGTCTCTCCGGCTCTCTAAGGCCCATTGTTAGCAAAGCAGCGTCTAAAAAAGGGGTTTTTCTGTTTTAAACAAGTTTTATGTTTACTTGATGTTTTTCTGAGAAGAAATAATTTTATATACTATTATAGATAATTATTAATAAATTTTTTGATATTAGATATAATATAGTCGTAGACTTTTGTAGTAAACACTTATTTATCGATCAAGATACCTAAAATGAGCGAAAAATAAAAAATAGAAGTTTTTAATTTTTTTTTTATTAGCACAAATTATCTTCATTTAATATGAATAAACTAACAGGGCAACATATAAATTTGACATATATATTATATATATATATATATATATATATATATATATATATATATATATATATATATATATATATATATATATATGAGTGTATTTTTTACATTCATCTTTTAGAACTCAACAGTTTTAAACACGACCTACGAACTTTCTATTTTTCATAAGTTCGAATTACTTTTACCCTTTTCTTCTGCATACTTTTTTTTCACATAAACCTGTATTGAACGCTGATATTTTCTGTTCCCTTCTTTTTTGCCGCTTCCCAGTTTGCTAACAACGCTAAAACCGCAACGCCTGCTCCCGCTGTCAATGCCAGAAGACATCCTCGTCCAAAGAATTTAAGCTAAATTCCACTAAACTATTTTTCTTTTCTTTTCCCGAGGGAAAAGGTCAAAAACTTGTTATCAGAAAGACTTCTTTTTAGTCAAACTGAAATCAGATGCCGATTAATGCGCCACCGTCTGAGCTGGATGAATTTTGAATGAGAAAGTATGTGTTGTTTTTACAAAAAAAAAAAACTTGAATAAAAAAAATAAAATCCTACGAGCGGCGGTGTTGTTTAGTGTTGAAGGGGGGGGGAAAAAAAAAACAAAACCAAAGCAAGTTGTCTCCCAAACTTGATATCATTTAAAATGACAGGAAGGGTGTAAATTGGGAATTAAAATTCCACAAAACGTACCTGATAGAAAATGAGTAATGAATAATAAAGAAAAGCTGAAATTTAGGGGCTATTTGGATGCAGGGAAGTGATGAAGTGAGAAGCATCATTTTTCAATTTCATTGTCCATCCAAACACCAGAAAAGAGAGAAAACCTCTTTCTTTTTTTCTTTTTCTTTTGCACCTCTCTTTTAAACAACTATTTCTCCATTTTCAAAGTGATACAGTAGATTTTTGTGATCAGGTAAATCTCATTTGTAATAAATTGTAATTCAAAATAATTAATTTTGTGATCATGTAAATCTCACTCACATTCTCATCACAGTCTAAATTTTTTTCATAATTATTTTTTATTTTAATATTATTTTATGATCAACTTTCTCCCTCCACATTACCATCCACCGAAAAAGACATAATATTTTCCTAACCACACTTCCAACAACATCCGAACATCAAAAAACTTACTAACCAATTCTCAAGTTTTAAAGAAACTATTACTACTTCCTTCTTCCACCCCTAACCAAACAGCCCCTCAGTGATGTTACCCCCAAGTTTGAAAAGCACCACCGGAGCTAAAATTTAGGACAAAATAGCCAAACTAATGCAACAAGATTGCATAAAACCATCTGTCCCAGCTAACAAGAAACACTGTTGGGGATGAACATAACAAAGGCCTTGCTACTTTTTCAGGTAAGGGACACAGGGTGCAGTTGTGTGTGATGAAGCACTACAATTTCACAAAATCAGAAGCCCAAAATTGATGCACATAATAATGCTTGAATGCAGAGGACAAACAGCAGAAGAAAGTAAACAAATAATAATAGCCACGGAAATAATAATAATAATAATAACGGCCACAGATATTTAAGGATTAGTCCAAATTTAAGATAAGCAAGAACAACTTCAAAGCAACATAACGACAATGTAGGTAATATGACATACTCCCGAATAAGGCCTAAAGCTCTAAATCTATGAAGTCAAAAATGACACGATAGCAACATGCAGAGCTCTAAAGACTAAACATTATAACCTATTGAAACAGACGAGAATCAGGAGTGACCAGACATAGGACCGAATCATACTGGCCAGCATAACCACCCAACCTATTGAAACAGACGAGAATCAGTGGTGACCATACATAGGAACTGAATCATACTGGCCAGCATAACCACCCGGCTGTGGGGATACGCCTTTGGCATAGCCAACTGGTGCACTCCCTGGATGGCTTCCATACCCCGCCTGAGGGGCCATGGACTGATCATTAGCTGACGGCTGTAGATAACCCCCAGTCTGGCCATACCCCGGCTGGGTGCCGCCAACAGCAGGAGCTGGCCCATATCCTGAACTTGGCGCACTGTTACCATAACCTGCATCACCAGAGACACCTTGGTAGCCGTAGTTCACATTAGGTGCTGATTGTTCACCATAACTAGGTTGCACCTGTGGGTATTGCCCATAACCACCAGACTGTCCACCTGGCTGAGTATAAGCTGGACCTGGCTGCCCACCTTGCCCATAGCCAGGGGCAACTTGGATGTTTGACTGAGAATACCCAGCCGTGGTGCTTGGTTGTATCCATCAGCAACCCCTGCCGCGGGCCCATAATTCTGACCATAAGCTTGTCCCGGCTGAGGTGATGGGGCACTCGAACCATATGGGTATGACTGCTGGGTGGGCCCACTTGATCCATAGGTAGATGGCACTTGCCCTTGGTACATTTGGTCTCCTGGCTGAGTCGCCCTTGGGGCGCCATAGGATTGAAGAGCTCCAGCATAAGCAGCAGATTTGTTGTAAGGCGGTTGTTGGACACAGCCAGTCTGAGGTGTAGTGCTTCCTTGTTGGGGATAGAATCCTGGTTGAGAACTGACAGGAGGCTGCTGCTGCTGGCCATACATCTGCTGGGCTGGTGCTTGGTTATCATATTTCGGTTCATTGTACCCATGTCCATAGCCCTGTTGAGGAGGGCCAGATTGTGAATAAGGATTTGACTGACCATAACCAGCAGCTTGAGGTTGACCATAGTTGTAGTTCACGGAAGCAGAGGTCGGGGCAGATGCAGGATTTGGTGGTTGGATTCCCATGCCTATTGCCTGCCCTTGTCCATAGTAATCATAGCCACCAGGGTTTGAACTGGAGCAGCAGGCCTTTGTTCCCAGCCTGCACTAAGATTGTTCCTCGAAGGAGGCTGTTGTGGATAACCCCTGCCATAGGACTGCTGAGGATACTGTGTGGTTTGAGGTGGATATGTACCTCTTTGCGGGTAATCATATGCAGAGCCCGGTTGGATTTGGGTTTGAACTGAAGACGGAACACGGGGTCCCCATTGGGTTGCGTAGCAGGACCACGAGGACGATGATAGCCTTGGGTGTGCCCAGCTGAGAGATTTGATGGCCTACCAGGTGGCTGCTCAAATAAAATATCCAACAGAAACTCTTAAGTGAGAAGGTTTAAAATAACTTTGATACTCATATGATTGGCAAAACTGTGCATGCCACATGTACAACAAGGAGAAAAAACACAAAAATACATACACGAAAATAAACAAACTGCAATTAATAGAGAAGCAAAAAATACAACTAGGCAGAAGTATTGCAAAATGATATTATCATGACAAGAGATTTACATATGGAATATAAACTACATGATAAGACCACAAAGAAATTGTCTTTACAACCAATTTTCACTGCATGGCCTAAAGCTATCAGGCTAGGAATTATAAAATATACATCACAACTAACAGAACATGAGAAGCACAAGAGCAGAAAGAATCAGAATAAAACAAGGTGCATAACCTGCATATTGACAACCACATATATTCAAAGAATTGATTAAGCAGCAAATGAACAGTTCTTTGCAACTATTCAATAGTAATAGACATCTAATAGAAATTTGCTACTTGGGAAGTACTAGGGCATGATTAAACAAACTTTCATCCGGAACAATTTGGAATAACATTTAAACAGTTAAAAATAAACTCCTCTCTAGCAAAAACTTTCTTTACCAGGAAAAAATGACAATAATATTCAATATGTGTATACCGACAATAATATTTAAAAAGAAATAACAATTACATAGTCCCCCCAATTTATAATGCACGAACCCACGAGCAATATGTTATTAGAAGAGATCAAACATGCTAGCAGAGCAATGAAAAATATTCTAAAGAACAGGTAGTTTTCTGAAGTCATTAAATAATAAGTATCCAGTAACATTGGTAAAAAAAGGGTTAACATCTATAACCAAATAAAAATGCACAGAATATGAATCACACGAGATAGAAGCTACTTGGAGCAAGTCAGGACACACTATCCTCTCATAATAAGCAGTGAAGTTTGATTTTTCTTTTTGCTAATAATGACTTCTATCTACACAAACAAGGATGTGACAGACAATAACAAGCAAATTTTCAGTCATGAACATGTGATACATGACACATACCAACTGAAGAACATACACCACATTATTAAGCATAAGCGAATCATGGGTTCATCTAAAGGCACAAGCACAGAATATTTAGGTCACTAGAACAAAGTCATCACGAGACTCCTATTGACATGCTGACTTTTTAATGTTAAGTCTTAAAAGCATCTTACCAACTAGAAAGTTTCTGCAAAGGGTAAAGCCTGGTATCCCACTTCTGGTAGATGAATGAGAATAGAGTGCAGTTCTTACACCGGGAATCCAATGCTGACCCCATGTGAAAGGTATAGCTGTATCTGCATTATACAATCCAACCAATGCCAAATTGGCATCTTCAGCATAATAAAACCATGGTAACTTGCATCAAGTGATTTTCAGGGGATCATGCAAGAACAGGGAAAGCCTTGTTTGATCCACGCAATAAGCTCTCATTTCTCGGCACAACGAAAAGTATGTGATTTTTTTTTCTATCAAAAGGTCATTCAATTATTTGCATTACTTGTAATCATTCAACAAAAAAGTTCTACAAAGGGACCGTTCCATTTTTAAATTATAACTGAATGTGGTTTTCACAGTTGACATGTATTATTTTTAGCAAAAAAGATCAAACAAAACCAAGGATACTACCATCTGATCATGCTAAAAGATAATCAAGCTTTCTATGCCTTGTCCTAGAATGAAGGCAACTCGTGCAAAGGAAACCAAGAAAGAACCGTATATAACTGGAAGATAATTGTGAATCCAGACCATAACTACACCCAACAACACAAGAAATGAACACAATATACTTCAGTACGGAATGAACATCATATACTTTTAGTATAATTAGCTACAATTGCTATGCATAAGGGTGTAAACCAAAGTTCGGAAAGGCATATTCCAACGCTCGCTTTGAGGTATTTTCAAGACTAACACCTCGAGAAGCGACAGAAAAAACTATTTGTCCCAAGAGACAAATGCCTCTTTACTTGAAGCATATCTAAAGAGTGTGCTTTACGTCCCATGAGCACTTCTCTGATGACATGCACGCTGTAAGGGGAAAAGGGTACATAAAGAGGGGGAAATGAATTTTACGTTAAAAACAGGAAGGATCACACCCATCACTATTTTCTCCTTTTCCTCGACCTATTGGGGACACTAACTGATGCGGACATCTAGAGCTGAAGAAGAGAAAGGCACGGTAGTTTGCATTTGAAGACATGGAACAATATTTTGTTTTTTTTTCTTTATTTTATAATTTGTTTTTTAGTATTAGTATCCATCGGTTGTGGTTTTAGAACTCAAAGCTTGCAAGGCTTATAAATACAGGTCAAGTACTTTTATTTAATTTAATGAAAATTTTTTAAATAAGTTTATTGAGATAAATTTGTTTATCTCATTTGTTTGAGATTTATTCCTAATTATCCTCTAAAAAACCTAACTCTTTTTCTCTTCCCTCTTTCTCTTCTCAGCTATCGTTCTCTCTCATCCTATCTCTTCTCAAATAGCCAACACCATCACCCGCACTCCCTGCATAACCCCGTCGCCAACAACCCTTCTCGCCAACTCCTCGTCACCAAATGAGACAATCTCCCTCGTCCTCAGTCGACGACACCACCACTGCAGTCCCTCCTCTTGGCAATACCCAAGCACCCATCAACCTTTCTCTACTTTCCTCCTCTCCATCTTTGCATCTCCAACATCAATAACGGCCACGCTCAAGCTGACCTCCCCCCCTCTCTTTGCCCTCGTGCTGTCACGAATCCATCGCCGCCCGAGTTTTGTGCTCAGCCTCGTTGCTTGCCGCGCCGGTTGCATGAGCCCAGGCAGCCGCCGAACTGTCATCGCCACCATATTCTCACCACGTGTCGCCGCCGGAACCCCTTTCCCACCGCCGCTGTCGCTCTCCACCTCCCATCTCACTCTCTCAATTTGCACCTGCAAGCAAGCAAGCAAAAAAAAAATCAAACGGGTTTAGATCCAAATCTAATCCGAGATCTAATTCAAAGAGGAAACGGATTTAAGTCATAAATCCAATTGCTACAGTACTATATCTGACCCACGTCAATAGTGCAAACCAGCAAGAAGATTCAATCCGCTTTGAACACTAACGGGTCCAAAACAAGAACAGACTCGTTATCCCGTTAGCGCTTCATCTTCATTTTTGGGACATAATTTACACATCCAAGTCCGATTCAGATGTTTTTCGAGGCGTTACGACTGTCACGACGAGAGCTTTGCATCTACATCCTCTATAGGCATTGTTTTAAATATCGGCCGATATACTGGTATGTCGACCGAGATACCGGTATTTTATCAAAAACGATACGATAAGTGCAAAATTTTACCGGATATCGTTTTGTACCGATATGGGCCGACATATCGCCATGTGGCCGAGATATCAGCCAATATTTGAGATGAAATATCTGATATATCGGCCGATAAATTTACTTATTCGGATAATTATTATTTTTTTGCTTGAGAGATCATTTTATTTTATTCTATGTTTAATATGATATTTCATTGATGTTTTTATATGATGTTTGGATAATAACTTATTTCTTTTAATAATGTCTTATATGTATTGACTATTGATATATCAACCGGTATTTAGTAACATATCGCGATATATCCGGTATATAATTTTGCCAACAATATTCAAAACATTGTCTATAGGTCAATGAGATCTTTGTGATCCATAGTAGGTAACTTTTCTTAACACAATCTCTTTATTTGTAGGTTAGATAACAGACATCGATTATTTTATTGATTTAATCTGCTGCCACGAATAGTGAGATTGTAGGACTTGATATATCCTGTAATTGCTACTCATCAATATTGCATGCATAATTTGCCATCTTAACGTAGTATTGCATCAGTGTGTTTGAGATTAGAACAGTACCATTGTGATTGCGTCATTTTGTTAAACCCCATCTGTTTGCATATCAGTTTTAACTATTTTCCTACCCAAGATCGTTTGTTGGTGAAACGTAGTGAATTTTGTTCTCAGTGATTTATGATTCACACACGCATCACGTTTCACATCACTACCATCATTCATCGCTTTCACATCTATAATGTTTGGTGCTGCAAGCAACTATGTTTTCTTTCGTTGTTGTAAATGATCACCTGCCTTGTGTATTTGGTGAATACTTTAATCTATTTTCTTGTTGTATTCAACTTATACTACAGTGGTTTTGAATTATAATTGATATTTAGTTTTAGTGTCATTTTTATTTATAGTTGACTTATCACTTTGAGAGTAAGTATTACATTTGTTTTAATATTCACTTTCTTTCATCTCTTTGTAATTTGTGTTTTCATGTGTATTTTTATGTGAACTCCTTGCTCATGTGGTCTTGAGAAAGACCATGTGGTTACAATAGGACACCCGGTTCCTTGGTCCTCCATCCACCTATTTCATAGTTGTTCATGTTTGTCTATTAAACCTAATTCATTCTTGATTACTATCTCGTAACATTATACCATTCCATGTACTTTTATGATATTTATAAATTTTTAAAATAAAATACAAAAATGCATGAGGCCTAAGGCCTCGCAACACCCTAAGGCTTACACCCACCTTATAAAGGGGCCCAACGCCTTGCCTCCCGCTTTTGCCTTCTCAAACACTGGTGACAACCAATCATGGTTTAATGCAAAATCAGAGCACTGCACGAGCCTGCTCAATTCTTTTCCCCTTGATTTTTTTTTTTTTGGGAGAGTATGCACCCACACCCACCCCCCCCCCCCCCAAAAGCCCCCACAAAAATAAAAACCAATGAAGCTTTTTCATTCTTTATGAATTAAGTATGCTTTCACTTTGCACTCATCAATTATTTTTAAGTGAAGATACATAAAATCTAGCAAAGTTACTTGATAATTTAACAGCACACATACTGAACTAGATTAGGTTATCCAACATTTAGCAAGACATTTGCAAATTATTCACCTCAAAATAAACACTAATTGTACAAGCCAGGTATAACTTGGAGGGGTTCATTGATCACTATAGCTAATAATTTATGCATACTGTCACCTCTGGCCTAGCTAATTAGCTAACTAGGGGCTGTATTTTATACTGTATACGCTGGCACCTGATTATTTTATTTGAATTTTTATCATTTTCCTGTCAATACTTATACTGATTATTCCGGTGCTAAATAAGTTTACCAACATCAACGTCAACAGATAATTGGAACAAGGCATCAACAATTGAAAATTTTCCCAATATATCTGGCATTCTGCGACTTATCCTAATGAAACATTGAATTTGAATGGTGAAGACAGTATAGGACAGGCCCTAATAAGCATTGCTTCCATTAAAGTGTGGCCAACAGAAATACTAAACAAAGTTTATAACAATCGAGTTATACAAGTATGAGAAGCGAAGTCCTTGAAGAAAACATTTGAAAATGATTCCTCCCACTTTGTGGATCATAAAAGAAAAAATTAAAGCAAAACCATAACAAAATCATAAAAGAAATACATATTCACATTCAAGGCAACTTATAACAGTCCATTTATACAAGAATGTGATGCAAAGTCCTTGACGACCATTTAGGATTTTCTTTAAAGAAATATAATAGAAGCGATATATTATCTTAGACATGTTATGAAAGGAAATGTTCAACCCCCATGGTTGAAGCTGTCTAACAAAATAAAGAATTGTGCTAGTGGATTGCATAAATGCTTCCCAATTCATGTAAACATTGCAAGCTCTTTTAAGTAAAGCAAATAAAATGAAAAAACAGAACTTCCTAAAATGTGTTAGCATGACAACTCCTATAAATTTTAAACTTAAAAGATAGAGCAATAAAATCCTCAAACAGTTTAACGCTGAAAGCATGGATAAAGGGTTACGGATTACGGAAGTCAAATATACATACAGCCAAAGTAATCTGGCTAACCAAAAACAGATGAAATCAATGGAGAAGAAAGAATTTACGATGAGACAGGGTTTGTAAGTTAAGCAGATAAGAATTCAATTTTGCTAGAGAATGCAAAAAAGACCAAAGCCACAAGTATGCTAGTTCTCACATAGTGTTGGAAATTTTTGTATTTATACAAGGAGAATGCATTTAAACAGAAGATCTGGTAATAGATGCAAAGACATGTAATGCAGAATACATACTCAAATCCAAAGAAAGACGACATCCCTCTTGATCATGTGACAACATTGCATTTCAGCTCTTTAAAAAATGCTTTAGCCAGCAGCCAAACCATTTTGAAGGCTACAACAGTTGCAACTCAACTCGAACATTAAATCAGATATGAAATTCCACGAGAAATGTTGTAATAGGGGTAGATATAGCCCAAAAAAGGAGAGACACAAAAGTTTCTTCAATCTATAAGCACTTACATATCTTTCTCACACAGTGCCCAACATAGATTTAAAACTTGATATTGTTCCATCAAAATAGCTTAATGACAACGAATACACTAGAAGAAAACTGGACACAAGACATGAAAGAATATACGTATCAGCTATATATCTTCGCAAATCATTCTGAAGGCACCTGTGCTCTTCTATTAATAGTTCCTTACATATGTGGTGGCAATATTTTTCAATTTTTAAATAGTTATATTGACATTTTTTTAAGTAGGATAGGAATTTAGTGTGAAACATTAAAAGAGAAGTCTCTGAACCCTAGAGAGTTGCTTGAGATATTTGAAAGGCTACAAGTTGGATATGAAGACAAGCAAATGCAGAGAATTACTTTTTGAGGGGGCACACGAGGATAGAAATTTCACATTGAGTATTGTTATTGTGACTTCACATGCAGAAGAATACACCAAATGGAGATTTACATGCAACTCACAACATACAGCTTTTACTCTGCCTTCATCAACTAGCACATAATTGCAAATTGCACCTCCCTTGGCATTCCAAGAAAAATCGTAAGAGACGTGAAATTGAAGTGTTCACATTGTATTGGTGTTCTAATAACAACTAGTTCTAATCAACTAATTCAAATATGCCATACAAAGTAGCAGCTCCAATGCTAAATATGCAAACAAATTTATCCCTTTCCGCAAGTAGAAACAGTTGGAACAAAGGAGATGTTGGTTAGCTAAAAAAATGATTGCATGGCTAGCAAATCTGCAAATCATGGAGAATTCATCATTATTAATGATACACAAGTGGCAAAGGCAGTATTTTCACAGATGAACAATAGACAGCAAACTTATTGCAAGAGATAGAAACATTATTTAAACTAAGCAATCATTTACCCTTTTTTGTGCAAAGGTAACCTAGTAACCCTTCCCATTGACATGTTTCAAGAATTTATCTTTCCCACGATGTAATTCCTCGCAGGCACACACTTCAAAATTTTACAATATATTCGTGTAAAGACCCAGTTCTTTACAGAAATGTTTTCACAATGGAGACTAGACTACAATTACATGCACCAGAAACTACAAAATAAACAATGACTTAAAACAATCAAGCTACATGCCCTAATAGGTAAGTTGCTCCTAAACATTACCATGTACATATGAATACATGAATCCATAGTACCTAGACTCTAATGTGAAGCTAAAGAAGCCTCGCATCAAAAACTATCAGGGTGCTCCATAACTTGATAATAAAAATGTATCTAATTCTCTTCAACCTAAACTATACCATGTTTACTGAGCAACTAAGAAACAGTGGAGCTCACAATTCTGTATGAACCCAAAGGAGCAAGTTTAGCTCAAGCTTTTGAATCTTCTTGGAATTAATAGGCACATAATGAATTTATATCTCAAATCTAGAAGAAAGAGATTCTAACAACAACTACGCATGTGAATTGCATTGAAGCAGAGGTCAACTTGCAGAAACAAGTCAATAAGCAGTAATATATTTAAAGATGCAGCAAATGCCATTTCAGAAGCATGGATAAAGTTATGCAACAAGCACAGCCATTGTGGCAGGTATTAAAAGGATAAAAATACAGGTTCAATCTGCTCCTTCACCCCACCCGACACCCGGAAGGAAGGAAAGCCGTAAGTGTTTAAGAAAGGTTTGGTAAATTGGAAGTGATTGGAAACTATGCTTCATAACTTGATAATAAACTATATCTAATGCTCTTCAGCCTAAAAAATGTCATGTTTTACTGTGGAACTAAGAAACAGTGGGTCTCAAATTAAGTATGAATCCATGGGAGCAAATTCAACCATTTGCACAAAATGGATTTCTATGTTCTAAATTTATAAGCAAGAGAGTCCATAAAAAACTGTGCATGAAAATGGTACGGCAGCAGATTTCAATTTGCAGAAACAACAAACAAGAATATATTTAAAGATGCAACAAATATCACTCCTGAGATATTGATAAAGTTACACTGCAAGTACAACCAATGTGGAGGATATTAGAAGGATAAAAGTGCAAGATCAATTTACTCCCCCACCCATAAACAACAATTTGCAGAAGAGCTCAATTTACAGAAACAAAAACAATACTCATATATTTAAAGATGCATCAAAATTATCCGACTCATAGACAAAATTAGATAACAAGAATGGTCATCACGTCAGAAACTAAAAGCATACAGCACAGGTTCAATATATTCTTAACCCCAAACCACCTCCACTACCCCACTCCCACAAAAAAATAAAACACCAAAGGAACGGCAATCCTATAGTACTTAAAAAAGGTAGGTGCCAAGAAATAGTCTGAATTGCAATGAAATAAGAAATACTCCAACATAGATGGCAGAAGACTCCACGCGATTAACAAATAGGAGAAGTTATAGGAAGTCAAGAATGGAAAAAGATGTGAGTGAAATGGAAGTGCAACCTGCGAAAAAGGTCCGATTAGATCTTCTTAA